>CM076582.1:1263352270-1263622606 GCA_034641835.2 Pinus albicaulis | reverse complement strand
GGTTAAACACCTAAATTCCAGGGGGTAAACTGAACGAAGGAAGTACGTTTGTTCTGCAGACTCCGGAAATTTTTTTTTTTTTTTTTTTTGGGGTGCCGGAAATTTTGCCGGAAATTTTGCCGGAAATTTTGCCGGAAATTTTGCCGGAAATTTTGCCGGAAATTTTGCCGGAAATTTTGCCGGAAATTTTGCCGGAAATTTTGCCGGCAAATTTTGCCGGCAAATTTTGCCGGCAAATTTTGCCGATTTTGCCGATTTTGCCGATTTTGCCGATTTTGCCGATTTTAAATTTTAAATTTTAAATTTTAAATTTTGATTTTAATTGAGTGCTTATTATAATTCTCGCAATTTTTCTCGCTGGGAATGTCTAATAACTACTTTGTGAATGTCTTCTTGTTTTGCCAGTGCCTCTATGTTCAAAATATGCCGCAAGACACACTTCGTTCAAGACTTTTCAAATCTATTAACTATAACCTTCACCATATCTATAGAACACATCATCAAATGATGATAATCCATATGGACGACCACTCCATGTTTCTTTGTCATCATAAATATTTCGCTTTTTCATCCTCTGTTAAAGCAAGTATAAGACATCAGTTATTAAAGGTATGCCATTTTTTCAGGCATAAATCATAGAACTGCTTTTGCTGTAAAGGCTAGACCGTAACTTGAAGTAGTATCATTCATCTGACATTTTTTATCAATACAACTTTAGCCTACTGGTACGCTATTGGAAATACCAATAGTCGAATGTATTTCGAGACTTTTTAATATAAGTCCGAGTTTTTACGAGAGCAAAGTTCGTGGGGTCAGATTTTCAATATGTGTCCACCAAAATGGACTTAGTTCACACCCCCAAGGGTACTTCGATCACATGTTTGTTAATATTTTGGCCTTAGCAACATTCTGTGCCTGCATCTTAGTGTCACAATATCGAGGCTCTAGTGAGGGATCTAAATTCCCTAAACTGAGTTTTCTGTCCAGTGTCCCCAAATCTGAGCTGAGATCTATATTTACTTATCAAAAATCTCAGAGAAAACTGAATTGTGATGATAAAAATGAAAGGTTCGATTTTATATTTATAGTCATTGGAAGCTTTGAACAGACACATATCATGGAGGGAGGTTGACATTAAACAGTGATGTTGCCATCTATTTGTAAACTATAAACAACCTTCATTGGAATAAGTATCTTTCAAGTCTCTTCCCAAATATCTAAAAGTAAATTATATAATCAACATATATAGTTTCTTGTTTCCAACTCCTTCTAAATATGATTTCCATAAGTCCATCCTAGAAGTTTGTTGAATCTTGATAGCAAGAACTTCTGATCGGAATACTTCCTTTACACAATAGGAGTAATCTTATTTTATTTCATATGAGAGAAACCTCTTTTTGAAACTAGCTTCCATATTTCCCTTCCAATGATTATATTCAAGATATACTATTGAAATTCTTTCTCTTTATGTATATAATATCTACCATGTTCCTTTATTACTTCCATATGTTTTGTTAAAAGCTCGATTTGCTTTTGAAATGCCTGATCTCTATTGCAATGCTTGATTTATTCTTATCTTCATTGCTACTACAAACAAATATCATGCTCGAAGTAATCCCTATGATTCTTCTTAATGACCTTGAATCTTTCTATGTTGTGCTACTCTTATGGTGTTTTCTTTCTAAATGACATTATGAATTCTTATAAATCTTCATGGTGAAATTAAAATATTTGAATGTTATGACTACTATAGAATATTGTATCTTGTGGGATGATATGTTCACAACTTTTGATGACCCAATATCTTTTAAGTTGTATGCGCCTTCTTAAAATAAAAATTTAGAACTTCAAACTTCTGAAATCAAAAAGAAACTTTCATCCTTTAGGTATAATTGCAATTGTTATTCTAATTGTCATCTTCTAATAAGAAATGAAACTAAACTTGAAAGAAAAATTGGCACCTTCCAAGTTCTTCCATAGTAGAGGTCCTTAATTAATGTCTTCATGCATGGGTTTATTTTCAACTTCTTCACCCTTTGCTGCATGTGCTTCATCTCTTTTGTTCCTTTTTTTTCCTCTATTACCCTTTGAGTTTGATTTCTTAGGAAAATATATTTTTATGTGTTAAAAATAATGAAAAATCAAACATTTAACCTTGGACATACCATTTTTTCCATTAGACTTTTTCTTGTCGTTGTGAATTGATGAGATCTAACTTACCAAAACTTTCTCTTTAATCTAATAGAAAATTGTTCAGAATTTTCATTATGGGGTTTGGTATCATATTTTTCCTTCAACCTGGATTCTTTTGGAACACATAAAGCCAAAATTTCTTCAAAATATGGAGTATATTTTCTAGTATAGATTCCACTTGCAAAACCATTCCAATATGGAGGTAGACCGTTGCTAAGTTAGTTGAGGAGGCTATGTATTACATATGGTCTTGAATGAGCATTTGGACTCTTTAGATATATAAAGAGTCCAAATGCTCATTCAAGACCATATGCAATACATAGCCTCCTCATCTAATATATAAAACTTTAATCCATGTGCTTAACCTTAACATTGACACAAATGGAATTTACAATTTTACTCACTGCTTTATGATAGAAAAATATGTGGATGAATATTGCCCACATATCCAAAGTCAAAATGGATAGATTAAAAAGGGATGCACTCCGGTCATCTATAAAAGATAAATTAAAGAAGCATGACATCTTAGTAATGTAAATTAGATATGCGTACCAATTATGTTCATATAACACAACAAATAGATGATTCAATACAAATGTCACATAGAAAGTCATTTAGACATTTTTGGCCCCCGATTCTCACAAAACTGTAACCAAACTTCTTACATCAATTAAGTCTTCCCCCTGAACCTCTCGAGAAAACTAGCTTGTTGAAATTTTAGGCACCATAAATATATTTGACTAAATAGGGAGAGAAATCCAAGGAAAATATTCTATCTATTTGACTAACTATTCTTTACTCTATCTTTAATAAAGAATCACCCAATATTGTGTTTCTTTTTTCATTATATCTTTAATAAAGAAGCAAACTGATATTGTGCTTCTTTCTTCATTATAGATACAAAAGCTTATACATCTCAATAAATGTCATTTTCTTTTTTTTTATAAAAAAGTTATGTCGTCTTCTTACATATCAGAATGGTTAAGTGGGCCTAATGATTAAGAACATGTGTTTCTTCCTAAAAGATTACAAAATATGTATGCCTGAATAGTAAGACATAGGAACTTCTCTACCATATTTATTTTCTTTATAATAAGACACTGAAACTTAAATTATATATCTAGCATAATACATTAAGCTATAGGAGATAAATCAAAGAAGCATTTGAATGTAAATTAAAGATGTGTAATAATTATGTCCTCATTTAATTTGTACAATATGTTTGGTTGAATCCACATGAAAAAAAAGACTCCCAAACGTGAGAAGAGGAAATTACATCCTATTTCTCCCCCCTAGCACAATTACTAGTACAATTAGAATTTAACAGCCGCAAACTGGATTTTACTCTCAGGTACTGGAACCTCTACAAAGGTTTGACCTGGAAACATAGGTTTTCCTTAGGTTTCTCCACTGGTTCTATGTTCGACTTGGATAACCTACAACAACATCCTTATTTTCATTTTTTATATCCCCTCTTGGATAACCATAATATCTTGAAATGGAGCTAGCGAACTAAAATATAGTATTGCAAATCCCTGCCTAAGTTAGATGAGGATTACATATTGTGTTCAATGAGCATTTGGACTCTTTATATATATATCTAAAGAGTCCAAAAGCTCATTCAAGACCATATGTAATACATAGCCTCCTCATCTAATATATAAAACTTTAATCCATGTGCTTAACCTTAACACTGACACAAATGGAATACAATTTTACTCACTACTTTATGATAGAAAAATATGCAGATGAATATTGCCCACATATCCGAAGTCAAAAGGGATAGATTAAAAAGGGATGCTCCGGTCATCTATAAAATATAAATTAAAGAAGCATGACATATTAGTAATGTAAATTAGATATATGCGTACCAATTATGTTCATATAACACAACAAATAGATGATTCAATACAAATGTCACCTAGAAGTCATTTATCTCATGGGCCTTCAACTTAAATTATATATCTAGCATAATACATTAATCTATAGGAGATAAATCAAAGAAGCATTTGTTCATGTAAATTAAACATGTGTAATAATTATGTCCTCATTTAATATGTACAATATGTTTGGTTGAATCCACATGAAAAACAAGACTCCCAACCGTGAGAAGAGGAAATTACATCCTATTTCTCCCGCCTAGCACAATTACCAGTACAATTAGAATTTAACAGCCCCAAACTGGATTTTACTCTCAAGTACTGGAACCTCTACAAAGGTTTGACCTGGAAACATAGTTTTTCCTTAGGTTTCTCCATTGATTCTATGTCCAACTTGGATAACCTACAGTTCAATATCCTTCTTTTCATTTTTTATATCCCCTCTTGGATAACCATAATATCTTGAAATGGAGCTAGCCAACACAAATATAGTATTGCAAATCCCTGGCTAAGTTAGATGAGGAAATTACATATGGTCTTGAATGAGCATTTGGACTCTTTAGATATGCGTACCAATTATGTTCATATAACACAAAAAATAGATGATTCAATACAAATGTCACATAGAAGTCATATTTATCTCATGGGCCTTCCAACTTAAATTATATATCTAGCATAATACATTAAGCTATAGGAGATAAATCAAATAAGCATTTGAATGTAAATTAAACATGTGTAATAATTATATGTCCTTTCTAGTTCAATAAATAGATAATAATTTGGCTCAACTATGCCTTGTACTCAACTATGCCTTGTACATGTTTTCCTTTAAACCTTTACTTTCATAGCACATTTTCATCAAAAAATTTATTTGTCAATTTTTTTATCTAAGCCAAAAGTGTTGTGTATTTACCTTTGATTTCCGAAGTTAAGGATTTAGATAACTTCCCATATTGGGCTTCTTTGTTGTGCCAATGTTGATATCTTCAACTCGCTTTAGTGGGGACCATTGTTGGTTTCTTCACGACATCATCTTGATCGAAGAGCTCTTCCAAAGGTACAAGACCTCTTGGAATGGAATTTTCTTTCAGCTGTATGACTTCTAATTCTATGGCATTAATTCCCTGATCATAGAAAGCACCATTAGTATGACAAGCGACGAAATCTTCCTCCATTTACAGAAAATTTTTAATTTGCTTATCATATTGAAACACTTGCCAATGTCAAAGGTTATCTAGAACAGAGGGGTGGTGCTTAACATTAATTTCATATTTCTTATTGGGATGTATTGGAATTCTAAACATGCTCGATGTAGTACCAAGAGAGTTAGCAATACAATTATAGTTTCTAGGAATCACGGATAAAATATATTCAGAAAAAGTTTTGAGAGTGTCTAAGACAACATTGTGATATGCTCGCATCCTTGAATTTTTGGCCCTGTATTCCCCTTTTACCTGTTTGATAATCAAATCAGAGTCACCATAAATTGAAATCTTTTGATAATCAGATCTATGTAATTTGAACTACCCTCAAGGGCATATTCGAGCCTCAAAGCAGAGAAATACATCATGATCCTGCTACAAGTCCTGAAAATTAGATCTGCAAATTCGATTCACCTGCATAGAACAAGCTCATATTATTCTCTTCTAGAGTGATTCATGCTTTGATACCATGTAGAACATCCAGGTAGATTGAATTGATACCATGTAGAACATCCTTTCTTGGTGCCATTTTCAATAATGAGAGCATATGTAATGGTTTCTTTTCTTAAGCGCATATACAATATTTAATTAACACTGAATTTACATCACATAAAAAGCTTCATAGAATGTCATGGTCTATAAGTATGTCAACTAGACCAATACATAATCTTAGGATTAAGCATATTTTTATAAAAAATATCAAAATATTCATAAGAGGTATATCAAAACAAAACCAAAGTATGGGATGCTCCACCCTATACACTAACTTTATAAAAAATAAAAAATAGAGCCCACAGGTTGAGCCAATATGACATAACTAGCTAACACCAGCATAAAAAAATATGTAAGTAAATAGACACAAATAATCAAATTATATTTTTACTAACTACAAGTCTATGAACATAAATATAATAATTCACCCACCAAATAGGAAGAGGAGTTGGGCTTCATGATTTTGGAAAAGGATGAGTTGCCCCAATATAAAGGCTTGTGAGATAATGCAATACATTTTTCAACACATTTTGAGCATGTCCTACCCATTTCTTTGAAGTATTTTGTATGCATTTCAATTGTAAAGAATTGATTCTAAGGTATTCCCAATGGCTCTACATTATAATCTTTAGGTTCTATATGGTTGGATTTCACTAAATGGTTAAAGTCTAAATCGTGAACAATCTATCAAAATTCTATTATATATTGGTTGAATTTTCTAATATATATTAGTCTAACAAAATTTTAACATATATTAGTTCCCAATTCACAGAAGTTTGTGATTATGATGAAAATTTAAGTACATATGTGTAATTTATATGATGGGACGATTGAATTTTCCACCCCACATTAGGCACCAATGATTATAACCTTTAATGGGCTAGCACTGGTTTGTAATCATCATCTCAAAATGACCTAGTAGATGAAAAATTACCATGTTTGTAATCATCGTTTCACACCATATACATATGACCCTTCTACACATTATATGATTGAATTTATGGTAGGTCATCTCCTCTACCTAGACCATGATTGATAGTGACATTAGGTGAATAAAGGAGATTTGATAAGGAAGGGATCACTATAAGTTTGTCCTCCTCCACCCACTCCATATCCAGTGATTGCCTATTTTTTCTCTTCCAACATTTTATTTTGGAAATTCATTTTGGTAGTTAATTCTACTAATAGTCACAACACACGTGGAAGTCAAAGAAATTTTTATATACACTACTAAACTCAATTAACATTGTTTGTTATTGGACTTTACAATAACAAAGAACGTAGAGTTCATTAATGTAGTAGTGTATATGATAATTTCTTTAACTTCTAGGTGTGGTGTGGCTATCGATAAAATTCGCTGCTAATGAATTTCGAGAATAGAAAGTTGGAAGTGGAAAATTGAGAAATCACTAGCTATGGGGCGGATGGAGGAGGACAAACTAGAAACTATCCTCTGCTTATAAATTGTATTTAATTCACCTGTTGTCACAATCATTCATGGGATAGGTAGAGAGGATGACATGCCAAAAATTCATGCATATAATATGTAGAAGGGGTCATGTATGAGATGGTGTGAAGTGATGATGATTGACATGGTAAATTTTCATCTGCCAGGTCATTTTGAGATGATGATGACAAACCAATACTAGCCATTTTAAGGTTATAATCATTAACAAGAAATATGGGGAAGGAAATTCAAATGTCTCATCATGGAAATTATAAAAGTTGTAAGGATGGGGTTATAAGCGTTATGGAAATTATAAGTGCCAAATTTGTTTTTTTTAATTTCCAATATCGTTAGTTTTCCTCTTGAACAGGGTGGAATTTTATCTCTTTCTCAGATAGATCCTGTCACTCCCCAAGACTTAGAAAAAAATATAATTATGGATTCTATACCTATTCCTCCTTGTAGTGATTTGGTTTCCATCGAAACATTGGTGAACAATTATGGCTCTCTTGTAAATCCACCTTTGACTGATTCATTAGAACTATAGTTACTGTGGCTAAACCCAGACAATACTACACCTACTTACACTTACATTCCTATTTTACCAATGAAGGATGTTAGTTCCTCTTTGCCCTTTGCATCTGAAGTTTCTGTTGATATGTCATCATTGCCACCATTAAACGTGGTAGGAGCTACACCTCAATTGACACCTCTCACATATTCTTGGGACATTTGACTAATATCTTATATGGATATTACAAATTTTCCTAGTGTTCCTATGCCTACTTCTTTATCTTCACCATCTATGGTAGTTAACTCTAGTTATCCTATAGGATCAATTATTTTTACTCCAAGTTTTTCCTAACCTACTATTCCTAATCCTTAGAATTAGTATATGGGGGGATCTCACTGTTGTTCAAGGTGATCATCCTCCTATATCATATTTAGTCAAATTCATAATCCTTTCTTATCCTCCATTTTTCTTTCAAATTTGGAGAAGTTAACTAATGACCCCATTCATCATGATCCTTGGTGGCCACCCATACCTTCCAAGTTGCCTTCCAATATCCCCAAATTTGAACGGAATTCTAGAGAAAATCCATTAATGTGCATTACCACCTATCATCTGTGGTGGTCATAAAATTATTTTGTGGATGATTCCATTAAACTACGTCTGTTCTAATACACCTTAACTGGAGATGATGCTAAATGTATATTGAATTAGACAAAAAATATTACATTAATTTTTCGTCGTTATCTAAAACTCCTTTAACTCATTTTTAGTTACCAATGAGGTATGGCATCGATTTTGATTTCTTTTCTAATTTAAAACAAGATGATGCCATACTGATTTCTAATCACATCCATGATTGGTGATGTCGCAAGGGGTTAATACAAACCAAACTCCCTGATGATATCTTATGTAAATGGTTCATTCGATCATTATGTCCTTAGATAGTCAAGGATGTGTCCATGCTCAGGGATGTTGTTGAGGAACAAGCCATATTTGCTTCTCAAAAAATTTATTTGATATATTCTTAAAAAA
Source organism: Pinus albicaulis (assembly GCA_034641835.2). Taxonomy (NCBI): domain Eukaryota; kingdom Viridiplantae; phylum Streptophyta; class Pinopsida; order Pinales; family Pinaceae; genus Pinus; species Pinus albicaulis. The sequence goes on along the minus strand of CM076582.1, from coordinate 1,263,613,846 downwards.
CCAAGTACAAATTGTAGTAATCCTAGAATCATGCTTTACATAAGGTAAAATTGGGGAACTCATGACTTGTACTATAGATAAAAAAAACATTTACCCTTACCAAAAAATATATGATAAAAATTGATAAACTACATAAGCTTAAGCTTAAGGGGATATAATCCTTCTTGCCTTCCATATAGATTTAATGATTTTACTCTCAGGTACTGTAACCTCTACAAAGGTTCGACCTTGAAACATAGGTTTTCCTTAGGTTTCTCCACTGGTTCTATGTCTGACTTGGATAACCTACAACAACATTCTTCTTTTCATTTTTTATATCCCCTCTTGGATAACCATAATATCTTGAAATGGAGCTAGCCAACTCAAATATAGTATTGCAGATCCCTGGCTAAGTTAGATGAGGATTACATATGGTCTTGAATGAGCATTTGGACTCTTTAGATATATATCTAAAAAGTCCAAAGCTCATTCAAGACCATATGTAATACATAGCCTCCTCTTTTAATATATAAAACTTTAATCCATGTGCTTAACCTTAACATTGACACAAATGGAATACAATTTTACTCACTGCTTTATGATAGAAAAATATGCAGATGAATATTTCCCACATATCCGAAGTCAAAAGGGGTCTAGATTAAAAAGGGATGCTCTGGTCATCTATAAAAGATAAATTAAAAAAGCATGACATATTAAAGTAATGTAAATTAGATATGCGTACCAGTTATGTTCATATAACACAACAAATAGATGATTCAATACAAATGTCACATAGAAGTCATATTTATCTCATGGGCCTTCAACTTAAATTATATATCTAGCATAATACATTAAGCTATAAGAGATAAATCAAAGAAGCATTTGAATGTAAATTAAAAATGTGTAATAATTATGTCCTCATTTAATATGTACAATATGTTTGGTTGAATCCACATGAAAAACAAGACTCCCAACCGTGAGAAGAGGAAATTACATCCTATTTCTCCCCCCTAGCACAATTACCAGAACATTTAGAATTTAACAGCCCCAAACTGGATTTTACTCTTAGGTACTGGAACCTCTACAAAGGTTCGACCTGGAAACATAGGTTTTCCTTAGGTTTCTCCACCGGTTCTATGTCCGACTTGGATAACCTACAACAACATCCTTCTTTTCATTTTTTATATCCCCTCTTGGATAACCATAATATCTTGAAATGGAGCTAGCCAACTCAAATATAGTATTGAAAATCCCTGGCTAAGTTAGATGAGGATTACATATATGGTCTTGAATGAGAATTTGGACTCTTTAGATATGCGCACCAATTATGTTCATATAACACAACAAATAGATGATTCAATACAAATGTCACATAGAAGTCATATTTATCTCATGGGCCTTCAACTTAAATTATATATCTAGCATTACGTTAAGCTATAGGAGATAAATCAAAGAAGCATTTGAATGTAAATTAAACTTGTGTAATAATTATATGTCCTTTCTACTTCAATAAATAGATAATAATTTGGCTCAACTATGCCTTGTACATGTTTTCCTTTAAACCTTTACTTTCATATAGCACATTTTCATCAAAAATTTTATTTGTCAATTTTTTATTATATATTATGTTTTTTAATTAATTAATAACGACCATTATTACTGAAAGGGATTTTACAAATTTATCTTTTATAAAATGAATTATGGGGGGCATATTGAGATGGTTATCTCACTTTTTACTAATTCTTCTAATATTCCTAGAATTTTATGAAAGAAAATATGAATTTGAAATGTTTGTATAAATTTAATGAGGATACATGAGTTGATTTGGAGAATACCATCATCACTTATGTCTAGATTGAGACAGGGCATCATCACAATAAAAAACCAAGTACAAATTGTAGTAATCCTAGAATCATGCTTTACATATAAGGTAAAATTGGGGAACTCATGACTTGTACTATAGATAAAAAAAAATTACCCTTACCAAAAAATATATGATAAAAATTGACAAACTACATAAGTTTAAGCTTAAGGGTTTGATTGGAATGTGTGAAGTTGGTATTACACACCCAATTGGACAACCTCGAGGAGAAAACATTTCTCCCACTTTATTTGATGGCATAACCTAGTAAGTGTTATTCACTAGCATGTATTTTGTAAAGGCCTTTCAACCTAGTTCCCATTCAACTCCATCCACCAAGTTGTAGAGGATTCCAAGCCTAATTTCATAAAAAGTAAGTTGGGGATGATCACATTGACTTGCTTGATGACATGTCTATGAAGATTAACTACTTTGAACTATTTTTTTGCGTAGGGAAAGAGACACATCCCATGTCTGAGCATGAAAACGTTCTTTGATATTGTTAATGCCTCTAGTGTTTACTTCTACAAGTTCTATAGGCAGAGTCTGTAAAGGGCCAGGTAGCCTCTGGATCTCATCTTTTATGAAAGGTGACATATTTAGTAAATGCCCCTACAGTCAATCTCTGGAATGGATCTAAATAGAAGTTCTTCATTTTAATATCCGTAAAACACAACAACTTTAAGGTAAACTATGTACATGTGTCATTTCTCCCACAAACTAAAGTGTATAAGTAGTAAATTTTATACCAAGTGTGCTCCCACCATGTAAAACACAATTTGGTGAATTTATCATTTTTATAATATATTTTTCGATTAAATTTTGTTTCACACATGATCAATTATTTCTTTGAAAGTTGTGTTCTACATCATTTGTGTACACTAAATTACAAATTGATTTTTTGAAATCTATTTTGTGAATGTCGACCAATAGATATATATCATGGAGGATGAAAGACGAAGATCAGCCGAATCCCATATGGAGGTTCAGGGATCGGAGGATGTTCACGGTATTTAAATATAATCTTAAATCTTCATACATGTGTGTACATATGGAATTGATTTTTTTATTAACTTTGTGAGTGAAATTAGTTTTTAATAAGTTTCATATTTTAATTTTTAGGAGGCAAGAGGAGAAGGGTTTCTACTCCATCCATGGAGCGTGGCCAAGGTTCAACCGGTCGAGGTATGAGTGGTAGCAAGTTGCGGGAAGGGGGTGATATTTATTCCCCCGAAGGCCAATCAACGACTGCTGGTTCTCAACAGGGTCATTGTGGGTCTGGTTCTCAGTAGCGTCATTCTGGGGTTGGTTCTCAGCAGGGTCATGTTGCAGATGATGTTAACCAACAACATCAAGGTTGCCATCAATTTCAATATTTTTTCATTAAATTTGTACAACTTTTTTTACACGTATTTTTTCTAATATACGAAATTATATAGATATTGATGCAGAGGCTGAAAATGTTCGAGCCAGTGGTCAAAATAGACGCAGGGCAGTGTGCTACATTGAAGAAGAAGACTGTCAACCCAGCACAACTTATCCGGCTGAGATTACTGATATAACATGGGAAACGAACATGGCGGAATGCACCTTACAAAGGTGTTAAAGCCTTCATGCAAAATTGCAAAGAGATCTCGAGGCTTTGCCTCTACCTGCTGAGAGTAGACAAAGTCTCGAAATAGTTACACATTCATTGAGTGAAATGGTAAAAGTGTACAAAAATTTGGGGCCAACGACTGATTCGTTTGTAGAACTGATGAGAAAGAGAAAAGAAACAATGATAGGTCCCGATAAATGGAAGGACATAAAACAAAGAGTTTCAAGAGCAGATGCTAAGTCAATGTTTAATTATAAGGAAGGGCCAAAAAGAAAAATGTTGAAGGTGCAGTATTTCAAGCACCCAGACAAAGCTGCTTATTTGTATGATCAACATCTTGCGGCCTTTGGAAGGCTTCCATGGAACGATGAGGTTCCTGTTTATTTTGCACAGATGTTTTATGCAGAATTTTTTTTGGGTATGGAACTCGACTATAATGACCTTCCTTCAGAATTTTTTGGCCCGGGGAGAGGTCGATTATGTCAACGTAAGGGTGCTAAGCGAGATGTGGAGTTGCCTCGCCCTGAGCTGCCATTGGTGAGTCGACCGTTTCGAGTCGAAACTATGCGATCAAAGTTGGATGCGACTTCCCAAATAAGTCGAGAAGCAAGAGATGTTATGATCGACAATGTTCAGAGCGGATTGAGTGGAGTCGATCTTTGTTTAAATCGACAAAGAGCACGTGAAAATGCACGTGCCAATTTTGTTTATCATACAGATGAGGAGATTTACAACATGGATGTTGAAGATCTCCGAACATATGCAATAAATTGTCGCAATGGTCTGCAAGACCTAATTTTTCATGAGGAAGAGGGCACCGGAATGGTATGTGTTAGTGACCTTAGGGTTTGAAATTATTTTTACATATACATGTGTACAATTTGTAATAAATATATGTGTATGTACATGTATACATTTATTTGTATGTGTACATTAATCTAACAAAAATGTATGATTATATGTTAAAACACCATTTGCAGTTCTCAGGCATGATGCGTGATGAAAATGTTAATATTACATTCGGGACCTCCGGTTCAAACGATGCAGATGGGTCTGACCATCATGATATGTTGGCACATGTATGTTAGTGTTTTTTAAGTGACTCTAAAATAAATAATTGTTGCCACACATCTACATGTATGTATATATATATAATTTGATAAAATGTTTTAACAGGTACCGATTCCGTCTGATTTTTTTTGGATGGTGGTACCTTCTTCTTCCTTAGGAGATGTACCTTCTACTTCGTTAGGAGATGAGCCACGAGTATGGACAATTTTTCACAAGTTTAAAATTTATGTTTAAAAGTTATATATATATATATATATATATATATATATATATATATATTCTACGTCAAAAAGTTCCATTAAAAATTGAGATCTATATTTTGAGTTATTTAAAATTTTTTGAATTTAGGTTCCTATAGAAGATTTTTTTAATCCTGGGACTCTAACGACAGAGATAGGAACATCCACAACATTTGAACAAGTTGTCTTTAGTTCCTTTTTTTAATATTATTGAAAATAAGTTTATATATGTACACGTGCATTTTAATTTGAAAGTTTTTAATTTATATAAATTTTATTTATATATATATATATATATATATATATATTAATATTTAACTGTACATGTATATTGTACAGTTTACCACTGCAGATGTTTCTATGGCAGAACCTGTTCATCAAATGGAGAGGGAACCTTCCGAGGTATTGCATGATTTTTTTGTTAAATATTTTGTTTTTTACATGAAGTTCTAGATATATATATATTCTCATTCATTTTTAAAACTTCAAATTTTAATGTTCAAGTACATGTGCATTGTGTATGTAGGTTTCCTATTCACAGGATAGGGCGCAGACTGAGACCCAGACGCGAGATCCTCCATTTGATGGACATGATTTACTATAGATTTGATTTCAAAATTTAGATGGTTTTAAAATTTGTTAAACTTGATACAGTTGGATATTCAAGTGAGATTTACAATTTTTGGACATATTTTATTACATTGTTATTATATAATTTGTTTTATTTAATTTTTGGATGGTTTTAGTACTTTTGGCATGTGAATGTGAAGTAACGTTGTCATCTGAACTACATTTGGTGCATGTGATATTTAATGTTAAATGTTTTTGTTGGATAGTTGAATTATAATTGGCATGGCATGTGAAGTTTTTACAACTCAAGTTTTGGATGGTTTCAATCTACATTTTGCATGTGATATTTAATGACCTTTAAATGTTTAATGTTTTAATGTTGCACAATATATAATCAAAAGGGTTTTAAAACTTAAAGTTTTGGATGGTTTCAATCTACAACTTAAAGTTTTGGATGGTTTCAACCTACATTTGCACATGTGGTAAATTGAAATGTTACTTGTAACAAGACAATCCCCATTGATTTCATTGTACATATGTTGATTTTTGATTTGATATAATTGCATGTATGATGGTACATTACTTGTAAAGTCATTGGATTAATAGTGTTCATTGATTTCAGTGTAAGCGCAAAAAATTATTGACAATGTAGAACGATTTTTGTGTTATAATAATTAAACCAGTATCCAGTGTTTACTACAAGAGTTCGAGCTATTTAAATATTTAAATGGTTTATGATTTATGATTTATACTTTATTTTTAATATAATCGATACGGAAAGATGACAAAACTAATAAGGGTGACAATAAGAATAGAAGAAGAGAATAGTTTAAGATTGATCACAATAAATGCTATTTGTAATTGATTAAAGAATAGTCTAGTGCATTGGAATTCATTAAAGAATTGGTCATTGGAGCTGCTTCAAGCTAGGAGTGAGCATCGTGACCAACCTACATTGAATATTTTACACTCCCTAGGGTGAATGATACTTTAAATTGATTGACAGTCTAAGACTTTCGAATTTTTCCGAATGCCAAATGATCTTACAAAGCTAGTAAATTTATAATATCCTAGTAGGTCATTCGGTGACAACTTTTGCCGGAAACTTGAAACAACTTTGGCATGTGATATTTAATTTGTTAAATGTTTTTGTTGGATAGTTGAATTATAATTGGCATGGCATGTGAAGTCTTTAAAAATCGAGTTTTGGATGGTTTCAATCTACATTTTGCATGTGATATTTAATGAACTTTAAATGTTTAATGTTTTAATGTTGCACAATATATAATCAAAAGGGTTTTAAGACTTAAAGTTTTGGATGGTTTCAACCTACATTTGCACATATGGTAAATTGAAATTATGTTAATTGTAACAAGACAATCCCCATTGATTTCATTGTATATGTTGATTTCTAATTTGATATAATTGCATGTATGATGGTACATTACTTGTAAAGTCATTGGATTAATAGTGTTCATTGATTTTAATGTAAGCGCAAAAAATTATTGACAATGTAGAACGATTTTTGTGTTATAATAATTAAACCTAATAATATTGGAGAGCAAGAGAGATAGGGTATGGTGTTTACTACAAGAGTTCGAGAAGGTCATTCGGTGACAACTTTTACTGGAAACTTGAAACAAAGAGAATCTATCTTTGGCTAGGACATCATGTAAGATGCTTGACATAAACAGTAAAATTGTACTTAAAAGATGAGATTCGGGCAAGTGGGGACAACCACTTGTTATCTCATCCCTTGGAGGCTAGGCCATATGGGGACCGAATCTGACTTTACAAAATAAAGTGAAATAATTTGTACCATATGGTCGAAGAACATATACAAAAACAATTAATATACAAGAACAATTAATTTCATTCTAGAATATATATATCCAATACATATTTAACATTTTTAATCAATGCACATGTATAGAAAAACTATTTTCAGTGGAAACTAGAGCACGTGCTTGTACCCAAACAATTTGTAAAATTTGCAAACCACAAATAACATAAGCAATTCAATTTTTAGTTGAGTACTGAAAGGTTTAAAATATAATAAATTGTTGTCCTGACACTTCACTCAAAAAAATTCTAATGGAATTCCATCCTCAATAATCCGTTCATGATCGGATTTTGACATTTTCCATTTCTTAATTTTTGATTTTTTCTTTGATTGAACTTCTATCAACTTTATGCATGTTGCACACACCAAGTGACTATATTGACAACTTATGGAATCAGGTTCATAGTCTTCGAAGTAAACAAAGTCTCCACTTTGACGAGTTTGTTTGAAAAAATAACCTTTCAGTATAATAGACCCTTTGTCATACTGAAATCCGTGATCATTATAGTCTTGTAATAATTTCATTTTTTGTTCAATGCAACGCATCAAATAATACTTCACATTTTCATCGTTGTCAATAGGTGCAATTACAGCGAAAACATCTCCTGCACAATAAAATAAATTTAACATTTAATTATGCATATTTAAATTTATGTCTAGATCTTTAAATCATTAGAAAGTAATTCAAATGTTACCTTCTCTAACAAGATCAGAAACTCGATCACCATCGGATGATATTTTAGTTTCCTCTGATTTCATTTCTTCAAACATTGCAACAGACATTTTTCCCTTTGTATTTAGCTCTGTATGTTTCCAATCGTTCACATACATTTTGTTTTCACAAACGTCATTGGATTTTGTGTTGTCTATGTAAACATCACAAAAACAAGAATATTTTCTTTTATCCAATGCAAACACATTTGTGGACAACTTTGTTTGAATTGAATGCAATTTTCGAGTCCCTTTTATTGTTTCAACGTCATTTCCAATTGATCTATTTACGTCTCCGATTCCAATATGCCAGAAAAAACTTTATATGGAAAATTAGAAAAAGAATTTGTAAATATGATATCAAAATACAATTAAAAATAATCATTGCATGATAAATGTACAATGTTTAAAATTAGATTTGCAATATAAATTAAATTGAATGTACCTTCGCACTTCTCTTGATGGGTTAATCTCATGGCTTAGAGCATTTTTGCACCATTGAACAACTTCTTCAGCGTTCACAAGTCGGCGTGCAAAGTGGTTCATTTGATATCTTCGAAGTACTTGTTTTATGCATGCTCCTGCACCGTCATGTTCTCCTTTTCCATGGCCAGTCTCAAAGAAATTCCAACAATGTTTAATGCAAGTTTTCTTATGAAGAAAACACAACCAAAAGAATGATCGTGCAGATTTGAATTGACCTGCGCATCCGTCTGACCATATCCAATGTTCATTGAATGTTATTCCACGATTTTTCAATGAATCATAAATTCTTCCAAAACAATGTTGTACAAAACATGCATCATGTGTACGATCGTCACTGATATAAAAGTGATATTCTTTAATGATATGTCGATTTTCACTCGTGCTTTCTATATGATCGACATTTTTTTCAGCATGTCTATATAGAATATGGACGAGCATGGAGACTTGGTCAGAGTGATAGTATTCATTCTGAATTTCTTTTTGTGGAACAAATGCGTAGTTTTTTGCAAAATCAATCGCTGACAAAATGGTCCACGGTGGAAAAACTTCACGAGATTTTTTGAATTGCAAGTCTTGCCATCGAGCTCTATGGGAATGCTTGGTGTATTTGTAAATTTTTGCCTCAAACTTTCTCAAAAAGTCTATCAGAAAAATTTTGTCTTCTCGTAATTCGATTCTTTTAACACTATTTGCACCTTGAATCGATGTACCGATATATTCATATCTCTTCCATTTCACTTTCATGTTGGACAATGATTGATCATTTATATCAATACGATATTTGTTTTGAAATTTAGTCAAATTTCCACAATCATCGCATTTTTTACCACAAACACATTTCTTTTTGTAAAATAGTTCATCGCTTTCTCTTTCACATAGAATTTGAGATATGAATTCACGGATAGTGGAAGGAGGAGGTGAATCCTTCCATAATGTTCTACCGAAATCAAGGAATGTGTCATAATCTAACTCAAATTCCACATGATAACGGCAACAACAAGTGTCGCGTACGGTGATAGGTTTTACATACCATGGTTTTTGTCGAACAAAAGCACTGAGTGAAACATGAATTTGACGATTCTCTTCTTTGAAATTGTTGAATAACTCTATCTGAGTGCTTTCGAAGAAACATTTTTCATGTTCTTCGTATTGATTTCGTGCTATTCTTCTTCGCATCACATGCCTTGCAGTTGGCGAAACACACAAATTGTTCTTCCAATATTCATATATTATTTTTTAAAAATTTTCTCCAAGTCTATCTTTGTATGGTTGCCTACAAATAGCTCTCCAACAAGTGAGTTCATCATTTACATCTATTTGCGGTCGAAATTTTCGATGTTTGTACGGTTACCGCGGGGTTCCCGGTGCTCGTGCCATAGATGTTAGATTCAAACGATTCTCTTGTTCTTGTTTGATAATTTATGTATTCCTCTACGTATATTTGAAACATCTTTATCTCTAGATCTCTTAATTGACTCTATAGCACTACTCATATTTTTTATCACCTCTTCTTTCGTTTTTTTTTTATCTTTGGTTGATTTTCGAATACCCAATAGTGTCGTCGCTTCTTTTAATTTCGTTGATGATAGGAGACCTTTCAACATTTGAGCTTGAACTGTCACTTGCTCGTTTTTGAAATAATTTTCAAAAATTCTATCGACACGATATCGTATAACATGGCCAGGTTTTTTATCTCCATATGTGTGAGTGTCGACATTTTCTAACATCTCATTATCGATAGTGATTTCCTCTGTACATATTCGAAAAAATAGTACATATTCAATAAATAACTAAATTAATAAATATGTCAATAAATATTATGAAAATTTTAAATATATCAATATATCATAATATTTACATTTACATACCCGATTCAATTTCTTCTTGATGTTGATTTTCTTCTTCGATATTTTGAGGAGTATCTCTGTCTGTTTACATTAAACAAAGTATTTTTCAAACTAGTTCATCAAATAAAAATTAAGCTTCACATTTTACATTGGGAAAACTTTAAAAATATATTAATAGATCATAATATTTACATTTACATACCTGCTTCAATTTCTGCTTGAAGTTGATTTTCTTCTTCAATATTTTGAGGAATATCTCTGTCTGTTTACATCAAACAAAATATTTTTCAAACTAGTTCATCAAATAAAAATTAAGCTTCACATTTTACATTAGGAAAATTTTAAATATATATCAATAGATCATGTAATATTTACATTACATACCTGCTTCACTTTTTGCTTGAGGTTGATTTTCCTCTTCAATATTTGAGAGGGCTTCTAACTTTCTTTTGCGATATTGTCTCGTCTCTTCTCTACGTTCCTCAGGGTCTCTTTTTCAATCATATTTTCTCACACAATTTCTTCAATTTCCCATGATAATAGGGTATGAGGTTCAAAAAATTAGACAATAACTCAATTACAAAAAATATCACAAAATATTTAATTTAAAAAAAATCTTAAAAAAAATCCAGTGTAAATTTTTTGTAAAAAATACGTAATCCAATCCAAAACACACACTTTAAAAAACACAAAACACGTACTTCAACACAAAACACGTACATACCTCCAAGAAAAATCACGCCGCCTCCAAGAAATGTCTTCCAAAAAAATTCTTTAAATCCAAAATTGTAAAATCAATTTGCTTCCAAGAAATGCTCTTAAACCCAATTCTTTAAATCCAAACTTTGAAGAAAAGTTTTTGAACAAAGAAGCTCAAAAGATTTATTTCAACACAAAACAAGTACATACCTCCAAGAAAAATCACGCGCGCCTCCAAAAAATGTCTTCCAAAAAAGTTCTTTAAACCCAAACTTTGAAGAAAAGTTTTTGAACCCAAACCAAGTCTTTGTAAAATGAAATGAAGTGCGAAATGTGCGAAAATTGTGAATCATTTCACGGCAATTTATATTGACACGAAATGTGTGTTTTGTAGGGGGCTCCACAAAACTTTCCGGCCGACAGAGAGTTACACAATAGTTCGGCCGAACTTTTGATAAGAAGTTCGGCCGAACTATTAAGACGTTAGTTTTAACGACTCGTAAGCGGAAAACATAGTTCGGACAAACTTGGACTAAAAGTTCGGCCGAACTAATGCATCACCAATTACGCAAAACCAGGCTCTGAAAACGGTTCTTCAACTTTGGACTGATTAAACTCCATGAAAGGTTGTTAATTAACTGTCGGAACCAAGACAAGCATTTTCAGAATTGAATCTACTTTCAGGAAATATAACTTTTATGGAATTTCGTAAACGTTTATTAATTTTAATTATTTTTCTAATAAAATGGGTGCAAACAATTTCTGAGGGTCATTGTGATTCATTGAAATCAAAATTTTGTATTTCCCAAAATACATTGTAAAAAAAATTGAAAAAATTATGGAGCATTACATTGGTCCGTTGACTCTAATGGGTAGCTTTTAGATTTTTAGTTTATAACTTATATGTTAAGAAATTTGTTGCCACGTGAAACATATCCAAAATACGCAGTTTTTCGTATTGAACCAGTTCAAAAAATTCTAGTAATTATGATATGCATCCATTGGCTTTGTAAATATGACGAAAACAAAGTAGACTCTGTCTAGATTGTTATAACACATTTTGTTTTTTCAAAAACACAAATTTTCAATGAATACAACATTGCGACATAACATAACTTCTTATGAATCCTTTGATTGTTAAGAAACACACACTCAAAGAAACGCTAAGTTGACATATCAAATCTGCATAAAAAAGTTTCAAAAAATAAGTAATAGAAAGCTAACAAAATTTCTCACAACTTTTATTTTTATCGCAAAATGAAATTCTACACAGAAAAATTGTTATAGTTTGCAGAAAGTTGAAGAACTGAAAAAAATGAAATTTTTTTCTCAAGAAAGGGCAAAAAGTTTAACCCAGCTTCACATTTTCACTTGGATTAAGCAACTAATAATGCAGCTTATTGAATCAATTGAGGATTTTTCTAATTGATTCCTTCGCCTCTATTATGATTTCCTGAAGAAGACACAGATTGATATTTCTTTAAACAAAAGTTCGAGTTTTTGGTTCATATCTCTTTACAGAGTGAATCTAAACCTCCCGATGTTTCTCCTTTCCCAACTCTTGTAATACATGAGACACACCTAATTTCAGAGGAGGAACTTGTTATTCCTTTTGTTCATTGCCCCCTTCCTTTTTCATTTCTGATGTGGGTGCCTCCTTGCAATGATCATGAAGTTGGGAAATATGCAAATCAAATTCCTAATCCATATTATCATCCTCCTTTCGCTTTTCGTGATTCATATCCCATAGAGGAAATCTCAGAATGGTTCATGAAGCCTATGGTGAAGACTAATTTCTCCATTCCTCGAGATGATATTATTACTCAGAATTCAAATATTGAATATGATTTGGACACCTATCATCCTCTACCTTCTCTTTCTCATGACCCCTTGTCCCTCAATCTGCCTAATCAATCACTTCCAAATCCAAGAAGTAAACATGTGCAAGGTAGTCACATTTCGCAGGTAGAGGAGTAAAAAGGTGAAGATTATTTCAATCTTTCTTCTCTTTTTCAAAGTCCCCCATGTCAATATGATGCTCTTACATTCTTGGATGATTTGCAATATTATAATATTGGTAATGAATCAAATGAAATCAATTTATTCAGGTCCATAGTCATGGGAAACAATCATTCTGTTGATGATGGTTCTGTGAATGTATGCGATGATGAATGGCCAAGTGCACCAATTGATCTTTCAGTTCCTCTAGAAGATGTTGAATTGACAAAATTATATCTGGAATATGATCCAGTCGAATAAAATGCTCTTACCGAAACTTCCTCTTCATCCCACTATCCCTCGTGCTCTCTTGTTTTCAATGCATATACATGCAATGAAGATACTCCATGCTCTTCAAGTTCTTCATCAAATGAGTTCACTTCTCAATAGACACAAGGTAGTGAGGTTTTCCATGATGAAAGAGAAAATAATAAGATCATTGAGTATCCTTTCAATTGTGTATCATCTCTTGTTTTGCATGAAAACAACTCTTCAAATCAACTTGCTCATGAAATTTTTCCTTTTCATACATCTTTACATTTTCGGTCAAAAGAATCTTTTGAATTGAGTAATCTAGTTGTCGAAGTTGTAAAATTTTATCAAATAAGTGACAAATATGGTTATCATTCGGTTAGTAGTGGTATCATTGAAATCAATGAGAGCAAATATCCTCACACCGATCTGATTCAATCTTCATAATGTGATTTTACATTCCTTGAAGGTTTTAGGACTTGTCAAGAAGTCGAGGCACTTCGACTTCCGTTGATGTTTATGTCCGGATCTCACAACTTTGGTAAGATCCTTGGACTAAGTCGGATCTGGTTTTCCTTGCAAAATTCTTCTCTCTTCATGATTTCACTCGATGTATATTCCTCCCTGAAATATGTTTGGTGTTACGGATATAATCTTTCGAACTTTCAATATCCGATTTTTTATCGGATTCAAGATTCTATTTTAGTTGATTCATCTCCATGCAAGGATCTTGTTCTTAACCCGAGTTTGGAGTGTGTATCTCTCATAGAAGCATGGAATGTGAAGTTGATTATTTCAAATATTATCTTTGGTTGAAGGAATCATGTCTATCAGATGCATTTCAGAATATTCATCTCCTGGTTTTTCTTGTGAATCTTATACAACTAATATTTTTCTTCATCGCACCTCAAATCCTCTTGAGTACTAATGAATGCATGAGTTATTTGGAGAATCAAATTCTTCTTCATTGATTGTATCCTGACTACTTTCATGTGTTTGCTATACTGGCGTTCTTTTTCACTTCCTTCATTGATTATGATGCTAGTGTAGTGGGTAACCAATCACAAAGAGATGGTTTGTTACATCCATCATACGAGGAAGATGATTCTATCATTTAGAGCACTTGCAAATTTGTTCAAACTGATCTATCTTCATTATCTTCTAACCAAGAATCTCATGCCACAAATGGTCCATATGATCATAATATTAACTGTCATTTGTTTTATCATTTTCCCACCAGTATATCCGATGATAGTTGTATAACATCGATTAATCTGTATGGTTTATCTCACTATTTGGATACATGTCAAGAGGTTGAGGCTCTTTAGCCTTCGTTGATGGCTATGCCAGACCCTCACTATCTTGACAAGTCTTCCGAATATGTTCAAACTCATTTTCCTTTGCAAGATTCTGATCTTGATCTCGTGCTTTTAATTGAAAATTCATCTTGTCGAGGATTTCAGGTTTTTCAAGAGGATTTTCTCAAATTTTACGATCCAAACATTGAATGGTTGGAGCAATCTTACCTAGCAAGCTCCATCGTAGATACCAAGTTGCAATCTTTTTTCATGCTTGCTAAGGTGAATAGTACAGGTAAAAATACATTCACAAGAAGCTTTCGAGGTGTGTTTAATTTTGGTTTTCACCAAAAAGGTAAAAACAAAAGCTAGTTAGAGGAAGTGGTTATGACATATCTTTCTGCGGACAGGAAAGACCTTCAATTTGTTGGCAATTTATTCAAGCTCTTATCTTTTCCATTACACATTGTTTTATATTTGTTTTAATTTCTCGTATTTTGTGAATGAAGGTTGGGAGCAACTACGGTGGCTACATTGAAATTTCATTATATGTGACCCTGACCTTCTAGTTGGTTAGGTTATGAGTAGGTCTAGCTGCATATTAGTTACTTGCACATTCATCCTGCACTTGTTTTTTGTAGTCTGTCTTGTGTTTTTTTACTTTTGTCTCGCACTTTGTTTTTGGTCTAGTCTCCTTTTGCTTTGTCCTTTTGATTTTGGTTTTTTATTTTGTCTTGTATCCCCTTTCGTGTTTTTTTTAATAACACTTTGCATGAAGGATGTTCCCTTTAGATCAAAGACAATGTGGAAAAATAGAAGAGCGCTTTGTGACACTGCAACATTTGGCTAACCTTTAGTCCTTCTTCTCTATCTTGGTTATCCTTTGGTCGATGATACTCTGAAGAAAAATATGATCCTTGAGTGAGGAAAGATCTATGTTGAACCATGATATCTATGTCTATTTTAGAAACCTCATGCCTACGATCAATTCTTTACATTTCGATGTTTTCCACGTTGATCGAATCAAGTAGAGAAGGACAAGTGGAAAATCTAAAAGATAAAACCAATATGAGAGGTCTTACATATGCTTCTATGAAGGAAAAACCTCTTTTTCTCTTAATAATTCAGAATCCATCTTCCTCGATGAATTGAATAAGTGTCGATGAACAATCCCATATAAAATAAATAAATAAAGGGTGAAAGAAGATAAAGGCTTCTTGTGTAGGGAGGTGAAGCAAGCAACTCTTCCAGGGTAATGCGCAAGCTTGCTAGCAGTAGAGTGATGTTTGTGTTCCTAAAGTGACTCCATCAGGGTATTGTCCAGGCCTGCTGGTAACAAAGCAACATTAGAGATGAAAAACTATACTCTAAAAATCTAAAGCCCGCGTACTACATTACCCTTCTCCTATCTTGAAACGTTGCGATATCATTGGTCATATGTTTTTGTTCAACCAAGAAGGAATGAAGGGGACTATGTTTACATACAGAGTAAGTAGGGAAGTTGGAGTGATCCAAGCGATGAATCAATACTCCCTGAAGAACTAGGACCTGCATAAAGAATTTACCAAGGTAGAGAAGTTGGAGTTCTTCTAGTGTGTCACAAAGTGTTGTTGTTGCGACAAATACCCTCCAAAATTTTGTCTATACTTGAATTTTGGAGCTTACTGTGGATCTTGAGAACGATCATTCCGTAGTCACTTCCTGATCAGTTGACACTCTATTAAGTCTTTGAGCTCCCTTCTTGGAATATAATTGTCGAAGTAACCTGCTAACACATGCTTAGACTGTAATGAATTCATGAGCACATTCCTTCACACAAGCTTGAACAGGCCTAGAAAAGTCTACCAAGACAATGTATGTGCAATTTTCAATTCATGTTGAAAGTTGATGCACATTTTCATTGACAGTTTGTCACTTCTGGCTGCATTTGTACTTCTATTTCGGTGAGTTTTTCAAATTGTCGCTTTTGCACACCTTCGATTTCATGAGTGTCATTTTCATGTTTTCGACTGTCGATTTTGCTTTCTTTCACTTCAATTAGTTTTGTTTTCATGTTATCTTCGCTCTGGAATGTGTAACTTTCATCATCATTCGCACTTTTCCCTTCATATAGCAAATGTCATCTTTTGGCATGAGAGTGTCGCTTATCATGTAAAGTGGAGTTTTGTCTTGTTTCAAAGGGTAAGTTTGGTGTTGATAAGTCTAGTCATGTAGACATGTTTTACACTCATTCCCAAAATTATGCACTCTCCCACAAGTCTCGTCACTGTCGTCACAAGTGTACCTTTAGTGTCGCACTTGGCTAAAGTCGTCGCAATGTCATCGCATTGAGGAAAGTATGTTGTTCATGTATTCTGAGTGATCAATGTTGTGTCTTCAATTGTTCTAAGTGTGTGATCATGCTCAAGTTTTGTCCTTGTTCACTTTGGTCTCATTGATTCCACACTTGGCCTCATTCGGGAAATCCACTCTTGGGTAACTTGACCTCACTTAGCTATCCTGAATTACACATTATGCAGTCTAAACCCTCAAGCCCTAACCTTGCCTCTTGGAACTGCACATTGTGTAGTCACAGTGTCCAGCCCTGACCCTTGAGCTCCATAACTACGTAATCATTGCCTCCCAGTCAACCTCAATTGCGCAATGTCAAGCCTCAAGCTTCCATCCTAACATCTTGAGTTGTGCAACTACGTAATCCATGAGACTGTTCTCCCTCCAAAATTACGCATTGGGAAACTTCAAGCCTCAAGCCTCAAGTTTTAGCTCTATAACCCCTCAACTACGCAATCTCCCAACTTGTTCTCTTTCTAGAACTATGCATTAGGAAACTTTAAACCTCAAGCCTCAACCTTGAGCTATTGAGCCCCTCACCTATGCAATCACCTAGCCAAGCCTCTCAAAACTGCGCACTGGGCAACCTCAAGGCTTAGTGTCAAGCTTGACCTCCTGAGTCCCTCAACTGCACATTTCCTTGAGTTTGTCCTTTCAGAACTGCGCATTGGGAAACCTCAAGCCTTAAGCCCCAACCTTGAGCTCTTGAACCCCTCAATTGCGCAATCCTTTGACCTTGACAATCCTGAACTATGCATTGTGCAGTATCAAGCCTCAGTCTCAGACCTTGGCCTCTTGAACTACACAATCCCTGAGTCAAATACTCAACCAGTCACCCGATTCCAACCTTAACAAGTGATTTTATGGAGCATGTTAGATTAGGATTTTTTCAAACTGATGTCATCTTGTCATGAATAGCTTTCAGTTGCAAGTACTTTATCTTATCACGACAACATGATGATGGAGGAAAAGGAGAAGGAGACCATGCTATAAGGAAACCATGGAGATGTAGAAGACCAAATAATCATCGGGTGAGAAGATGAAGGAACACCAAACTACAACAAAATATAGACGATCAAGATCACATTGAAGACTCCTTATCTTCAAGTCATGCACATGCACTACTTTCAAGAAAAATCAAAGATAACATCATCAAAAAGTGACTTGACATTTCCATTTCATCATGCAGCAAGTCATTTCCATTTCATCATGCAGTCCATGTCATCAATGTCATGTCATGAGCCATCCATGTCATGAGTCATCCATGTAATGTGAAAAGTCATGTGGGAGTCACAAGAGAAGTCAAACAATCATGAGAAGTCAAACAATCATGAGGGTAGTCCAAGAGTCACAAGGGAGGTGAATGATCACCCCCATTTGTTATATATACACCTTCATTGTTCATGCAATGTAATTTTCACCTTGCCTCATCCTACCACGTTGGAGAGGAAGATAATTGTTTTGGACGAGCGAGTGACTGCTCTAATTCTCCACTATCGGGGCTAGTGGTGTTCACTATCTTGATGTACCTTAGAAATTTTACTTAATTCAGAAGCTCGTTGAGTCAACACGCTTTCATGCATATTTCGTGAATATTGTAAGACTATTATTTGAATTTTTTGGATGTATGTTGTTTCATTTGTACTAAGGAAAATGAACTATTTCAATGGCTTAGGTACTTACCTTGTTGAAAGTGTGTTGCATTTGCTTTAACAATCGTTTCCTCTTTGTGAAACATTTTAGTGGTCGATCAATGATTCATTCTTATGTACATGCTCGTGTGCCTTTTCTAGATTATTACTATTACTTGTCTTTCAAGGGCCCACTATTCTCTTTCCTTTCGGTAGAAGGACCTTGATACTTTCCACAGCTGAAAATTTCACAAGGCATACTCACTTGTTGATCCAAAAATACATGTGTATTACTCTCTTGTGCCGAATTGTGTAGGCAATACAAATCTACAAGGATACATGGAAGTCGGGTCGATACTTTGGATGAGGCTCCTACTTCAAATGGTGTGAGGTCTAATTGAGACTTCAAATCGGGGAGATTCCCTTGGTTGACAGATTTCCATCACTGTCAACATGTTTCAAGTTTCACTTTTAACTATGTCCACTCGTGTATGTGTCGCACCTTTGAACGTTACAAGAGGCAGCTCTATCGCACTCTTCTACATTAGATGGTCTTATATATCATTAGAATATGTGCTAGACACATTCCTACAACTTAGCACACTTATTGTTCTCAATCGACACTCTTGTTGCAACCTGTGTTCTAAGTGCCGCAATGTTGCATTCCAACTGTCACACTTAGAAATAAGTCTCGCTTTGCTACCGTTTCAAGGTGTGATTATTGTTCATGAGTCCTATGTATTCCCTTGGCTTATATTGATGGAATTCATGTGTGTGATCCATGTTTGAGTATTTTTCAGATGCTTTTCTTTCACTTACTCTATTGGTCCCACACTTAGCCATTATAGAGATCTTCTGGGTCCTCCTACCCAGTAAGTTCTGAAGGCATTAACCCTCTATTGACGTTGTGATCAACACCCTCCAAAATTTTGCTTACACTTGAATTTTGGAGCCTACTAAAGATCTTACGGTTTATCGTCTTATGGTTACTCCATGGTAGTTTGATGTTATGTTAAGCGTTTAAGTCTTCTTCCTAGTTTTAAATTGTTGAGTCACTTGCTCACACATGCACATTCAGGATTGAACTCACGAACACACTTTATTTTATGAAAGCTCGAACAGGAAAAGCACCGACCATCAAGATAGTGCCTATGCAATGTTCAACTCATGACGAAAATCAATGCGCACCTTTCGCTGACAATCCCCCTCACTTTGGTTGCAATTGTTCTGATATTTTGGTGAGTTTTCTTAACTGTCGCTTTTGCGCACTTTCGCTTTCACAAGTGTCACTTTCACACTCAAATTTGTTTCTTTTGCTTTTTTTCACTTTATAAGTGCCTTTTTCATGTTATCTTCACTTTGCATGTGTCACTTTCAAGGTCATTCACATTTTTCAAGTGTCGTCTTCATGTTTTCCTCCCGTCACAGGTGCCACTTTTGTTGATTTCACTCTTGTATGTGTCACACCTTTACACACCACCAAAGCTAGTTTTGGTGCACTCTTCTGCATTACATGGTCTTACATATCATTAGAATATGTGCTAGACACATTCCTACAACTTTGCGCACCTTTTGGTCACATTTGTCATAGTTGTCGCAACTTGTGTTCTTAGTGTCGTAATGTGTTGTTTAAAATATCGCACTTAGAAATAGGTGTGGCTTTGTTGTTGTTTTGAGTTGTGATTGTTATTCATGAGTCCTGTGTATCATTATGGCTTGGTTGATGGAATTTATATATATGATCCATGCTTGAGTCATGTTTGGATGCATTTCTCTATTTCACTCTGTTGGTCTCACACTTAACCATTGTGAGAGCTCTTCTTCGTCCTTTAGCCCAGTGCAAGTTCTAAAGGCACTAACCCTCTTACTAGGTGATGAACGCAACTTATTCATGAGCCTCATTAACGTATATTTCGTCCCATATTTGTGCACTAAGTATTTTCTAAGATATCCTCCCTCTCATAGTGCATTAGTACTTCCTAAGGATAAGTCACCTAGCCTCATGTGGCTCCTTCAGTGAAAAGTGCATTCCATATGTGCAAATAGCCATTGTTGGAGAGAACTGCGCCATCCCAAGCCTGATTACACTTTGAAACAACAAAGCGCACTTCGAAAAAACGAAGCACACTTCAAATGCTCAGTGAAAAAGTTTACTTTAGAACAAGAAGGACCCTTTGAGTGCACTTCGGAACAATTCAAGAACTTCATACACTTTTCTTATATGAACGATTTACAGATGATGACATTGCAGGACTATGAACTGCAATAAGAAATGATTATTTTCAACCAATAGGATGTTAGAAAAAAAGATTTAAACAATAAAAAAAAATAAGTAATACAAATAATCAAAGTTAAACTACAGCGAAAACATATTTTTTTTTAAGAGTGAGTTAAATTAATGTCTAATCAAAACCTAGCCTAATGTGATATACCTGCGTGGTAGGTATAATATACCTCTACAAATATCAAATTAATTGTCGACCTACCATCAAATTAATTCTGTAGTTACTAACATATTTAAGTTTTTAACTTCAGATCACAAAAACAACACCAAAAGTGTCAAGGCAAATATAGTTGAGGACAAATTTTACAATTTAGTTTAAGATTTTCAAGGATTTGGATTAAAAATAGTTGTACCTTTGTTGAAGTAAACGGTGATTTGGAAATCGAGGTGGAGCATGAAGGCCATTAGATCCAAAAAGGTGTTTATTGTTGGTTCGTGCAAATGACGACGACGAACCAATAAGATGCTAAAAAAATAAATTTAAACAATAAAAATAAATAAATAATAAAAATAACGTGAGTGAGTTAAAAGAAAACCCAACCTAATGTGATATAGCTGCGCGGGAGGTATAATAAGACCATATAATTTTTAATTTTTAATTTTGTATATTACATTGTTTCAAAATATTAACATAATAAAAAATGTATTTTTTATTCACCCATGAAAAGTGTGATTGACAACAAAATTCTAAAACAATTTTTTAACAAAAGAAATCAGATTTGCCACTTAGCCTAACGCCTAAACTTTCTTTAGGGATTATATAACGCAGGGACATACCCATGCCATGGGTTTGGCGTCAAAAGCGAGAAGATTAGAACGCGCAACCATGCGGACAGTTATGAATCATACAATTGTGCAAAGCCATTATCAATTTTCATCGCATCCATCGCTCAATACCCGGAGCCTCCCATGGGCAAAGGTACTTATTCTCCCGTTCCGATGATTTTTCCACTGCCTATCATGAACGTCTTTCATTCACATCCTCTTTTAGCAGAGTTCGATTTCGAATTCCGGCGTATTCGCAGTAAAGAATTCTCTGTTTCTGGGAGGCCATGCTCCTCGTCAGCTCATGCTCGGCAACACCCTACATCAATCCCACCAAACAAGAGGAAAACATGGTATGCCTTAGTTATTTAGTTCATATTACAAGCTCTGATTTAGCTACATTTCTCAATTATACTAGAAGCCCTGAAATCTTTCATGAAATTATTCCGTTAACTAAATGTGAAGATGTTATCTTATTATGCCAAGTGCTCCACTGTATACGGTCAATAAACATGTATGCTAATCGAATGATGGACACAGAGCACAATCGAAATTCACGAGAATTGAAAGATTAATATTTCTCATCCATAATAATTCAAGTTTGTCGAAAAACTGAAATGTTTAGTGTTTCACAATTCCAACTTAGAAATTGAGAAGCGGGACAAATATATGTTGCTCGAGCACTCGATATTGTTAATTGCAATTCGGTACAGTTATTTGGTCATTGATATCTGCTGGCAAAGCTAGGGGGTTCAAACTCCATACTTATTAGGCACGCTTGGGCGGACAGCACAAAGAAGTTTCGGTCAGGAACAACTGACACTACCTTGACGCTCCCTCATAGGAAAGATTGACGAATAATTGAATCAGAAAGTCGTTAGGTTGCTTTTGCCTTTGAAAACCACTGAAAATTTTATTATTTTTGGAGATTATTCAATGTTGGTTAATTAACTAGAACCCCACCATTGTTTAGCATTCTTGAAAAGTGAGCGAGAAATATTGGAAAGATAATTGCTTGAAAGCTCCAATAGTCGTTTTGTCACTGTTCAGACAACCAAGTTGAATAAAGATATCTCCTATTGTACTGAAGAATAAGTTTTGTATAATTGCTCTATCTCAAGTTCAAGAAAATTATAGCATCAAAGGGATTATTGGGTCAATTCTCATTTGAGCCTTGCAGGCCCTGTTGGAGATATGCTGGCTCATCTTGATTTGTGTCATAACCCATTAATGGGCACCCCATAGGTCCTAGTGGGTTACATTGATAGACTCTTTGTGGTCGGTTTGTGAGCAAACATGGTGTTACTTGGAGAACTATATCTTGATGATATGATCTCGAGGTATTTACTGTACCCAATGTTTTAAAACTCAGACTCGCGATCAGTCAAGGGTCAACTCGGGCTTCGTTCAGAATTGGACTGGTTTGATTTTTATGACTTGTTATACTAAAAAAATACCCGAATACTAAAATTTAAATAGAAAAATATATGTTAAAGATTCTAAATCATCAGATACAAAATATCCAAAGTTCGCTCCTGCAGATATTATGTAAGGGTGAATATATCAAAATGGTATTAAGTACAATACATATCTGAAACAAAATAAATACTTAATGAGGCTCTAAACGGCCTTTAGGAGTCCAATAAACAACATCCATGCTGCTACAAGCTACAGGCCTATTACGTATCACTAGGTAACATGATCAATCATCAAACTCGTTGTCACTGTTGGAAGTTGGATCCTTGGCATGAGCTGTTGGATCTGGCTCAGAGTCCTTAGAGTTGTTGGACTTGTCAGGGACATTTACCATTGCAAATAGAGCATTGGGGGGCTCTCTATATAATGTGTTTTAGCGGTTAGGGTGATAAAATCTAGGTTTTGGTTATATTTCTTTAAAGATTACTTTTTTTCTCTTTAATTGTGTGCTGTGGTCTGTAGGGTGCCAAATCGGATCTAATTGAGTAGGTATGGACTTGACTGAGTTGGACATCTTCCCATTATTTTTTTCTCTTTAATTGTGTGCTGTGGTCTGTCGGTTCCCAAATCGGATCTACTTGGTTGAGTAGGTATGGACTTGGCTGAGTTGGACATCTACCATGGGTGACGGGGATGCTCTCTATATAATGTGTTTTAGGGTTTAGGGTGATGGAATCTAGGTTTTGAGTACCCTTTTTTTTTAAATTGCTTTTTTCTGTTTAATTGTGTTGTTGTTTATATGGTGCCAAATCAGATCTACTTGGTTGAGTAGGTGTGGAGTTAGCTGAGTTAGACTGGTTTCTTACTGAACCAGCTTAGTCATACCCTAACTTGACAAGTTCAGGTAACAAACCAGTTCCTGATCTGTTTAGGAAGATGAAGCAAGGTGGATAATGGTTGACTCGGTCAACTCAGTGGAGTTCGAGTCCAAGTCAACCTTTTTGACAACAGGTATTGTACCCACAAAAAAATCTTATGTAATGGGTTTATAATTCGTTGATTATTCTTGATTGGGTTGTAAAATAATAAATTAATAATCACAGATTAATGGTTCCACCACCATTGCCAACGTGGTATTAGAACCTTGGCATGGAAAATAGGTTTGTAGCTTCGAATGATATGATCTTAATACATGAATCTTATATTGCTGCACAACTTCCTCTTTTTGAAAGAATTTCTGGGAGCTTTCCAACCAATATTGATGAAGATATGGTCTCTGAAATTTGGCCTTTGGAAAGTGCCTATTTTGTTGAAGAAAAACAATGATATGCCTTGCAACAAGAATATCACACTACTTGGATGCTTGATTGAATTTGCTCCAATGTCATTTGAAAGGAATTTCCAAGGTCTTTCCAAAAGGGGGTCACACTGAAGGTTCTTACTGCTTTTGAGGGAGATATGATCTCTGAAAGTTGACCTTTCAAAACTCCCCATTTTGTTGTGGGGAAACGATGATTTATCTTGCAGCAAGTATATCTCTCTCCATAAGTGTCTGATTGAGTTCATTCTAGCTCCATTTCAAAGAAAAGCTCAAGAGCTTTCCAAAAAATGGTCAGCATAGTTTTTCCGAGCAGTAGTGAGGGAGATATGACCCCTGAAAGCTTGTTAATTTTCTAACCCCGCAACATGGCCCATTACTACCTACCAGATTCCTTGTTGTAAAATTATTACTATTATTGCACAGTTCTACTGAATAAAAGACACAACTGGGATTTTAATAAAAATAACAAAGGAAGCAAAATTAAACACCAATCTTACTCACATGCACACATAAGATTTCTTCCCTTCAAATCAATTCTTCATTCAAATAACTTCATAATTTACAAGGGCTGCCTTCTTGGGATAATGGCCCTCTAAGGAAAAATACACATAACAATAAACCTGGAACTGATCCAGCTGATCAAACACTTGATTAGTCGTTTGATATGCTGGCTGATCTGGATCCTTCCCTTGTTGCCCCTTTCACTCTTCCTTGCACCCTGCACATTTGAATGGAAGTCCTTCTTCACCAATCACTGAGATCTCACTCTCACTGTGTCATGTGCTCAAGATGTGTGTTCTCCCTTAGCCTAGTTTTCCTTTTTAAGTTTGAGTTATTGAGTGAATCCACAACCCTATTCTCCAAAGTGGTTGATGGTTG
The DNA here is from genome assembly GCA_034641835.2 of Pinus albicaulis. Classification (NCBI taxonomy): domain Eukaryota; kingdom Viridiplantae; phylum Streptophyta; class Pinopsida; order Pinales; family Pinaceae; genus Pinus; species Pinus albicaulis. Next base: position 1,263,588,768 of record CM076582.1, on the reverse strand, counting down.
AGATTAGATCTCAACATCACTTGAGATGAATGGTTGCAATTCATCTAATTCATTGATGCAATTAACCGTTGCATTTCATTAGATTAGATCACATTATCTTATAAAATTCAGTTACTTTAATACTTAAAGTAATTGCTAAGGTTAAGGGTCGATTAGGCGACTTCCACATGTGCAGACACTTAGGCTTGTGCGGAAGTACTTACCTGAGCTACTAACATCAACACTCCATCTTAATGAGGAAGGTACTTTCTGAAGAGGCACCTGGAATTGGTTGTTCCTTTGGTCCTAGCAGAATTTCCTATGCATCATCTTTCACCATGGCTTCCTCCAAACCTCTTGGTTTGCTGCCTCTTCAACGACTGTACTCGTCAGTGCTATATAGTTCAAAAACTTCTTTAGAGTCTTGCTCTCCCTGAATGTGCTCCTAGGAGCTTCCATATGCTCTTGGGCATCCCTTAATCTCTGCTCAAACCACTTGGGTCTTCTAATAGAACTGGAAGGTGCAACTAACTCCCCCCCACATGAAGGTTAACTCCCTGTACTAGAAGCCCCTACATGCTACTCTACATTCAAATTCTCCTACTCCTCGTCCGCTGTCACTATTGGTGGCAACTCATGAGACTTCCTAGATGTTAAGTTCTCCTTGAACTTAACATCCTTTCTCACAATTGTCTTCCTTTGCATTGGTATGAAGATCCTATAAGCTTTTGAGCTCTCACTGTACTAGAAAAAAATCCCCTTCCTTCCTGAAGGTGCCAACTTTTCCTCTTCTTTGCAAGAACATAGATGTATATTAGACAACCAAATATGCGCAAGTGCCCTATCTATGGTTTCACCCATATGAATTCCTCCTTAGGAGTCTTGTCCCCTAATATTTTGTGAGGACTCCTGTTTTGCAGATATATTGCTTTGTTGCATGCCTCTGCCCAAAGAAACATTGGCAACTCCTAGTCATGTAGCATAGCGTTAGCAAAACCAATGATGGACCGATTCTTTTTCCCAAAGAAACATTGGCAACTCCTGGTCATGTAGCATTAGCATTAGCAAAACCAACGATGGACTGATTCTTTCTCACTACAAACCCATTTTGCTAAGGGTTGTATGAGACTGTCATGTCCCTCTTGATCCCTGCCTCCTTGAGGAATTCCTTGAAGTCGTTGCAGGTGTTCTTTTCTATTGTCTGACCTCAAGGCCATGATCCTCTTGCCTATCAGGTTCTCCACTTGGGCCTTTAACTTTCGAAACCAATTGAAGACCTCATCCTTGGTCTTCATGAAGAAGGTCTAGGTTTTCCTCTTATACTTATTAATAAATGTGACATAATACTGTGCTTCCTATATTGATGCTGCTGACATTGATGCAAACACATCTGAATGAACAAGATCTAGGATTCCCTTGGACCTAGTCTTGCTACTTAGAAAGGAAACCTTAGCATTTTTTCCAAGTGCACATCCTCTCTGCACACGTCTTGCTACTCAATGCTGAACTTTGGGAGACTAGTGGTAGTCTCCCTTATAATCGACAACACCCTATAGTGTAAGTGTCCTAACCTCCTATGCCATAACTAGTGTCCCACGGGGATGCACCTCCCAAGGTCGGGTGCACACACCCCTCGCACCCCATGCAACCAGGACGAGGGAATGTCTGAGGGTGCATTTCCCCACGCACACCCCTTTTGGGGAGTTGTGGGGAGACATAGGGGGTGTGTTTCCCTAGTGTGGGGGATGCGACTCCCCAAAAGGGGTGCTTCTGGGTGTCCCCCCTCAAATTTGTCTAATAACACTTAATGTAAAGGACCAATCATTGAGATTGACTCCTTGATGTTGATTTTATTTTCAATCCTCATTGTCCATTTTCATTGCCAGTTTTAACTTTTGAGTCGTGACACTAGATATTGATGACCTCAAACCAATTATTGTTATATCGATTTTCAATTTAGTAATTTACTATTTTAGTGTTCAAACTTCAGTATCTAGTATATAGTATATAGTAATATACTAGTATGTTTTGCTTTTAAATTTTAATTTATATTCTAGAATGATGAATGATATGGATCAATGTATTTGAATATTTCATTATAGAATTTTATAATTGAATCTCATGGTATGGATGAATGATGAGTATGTCACATGAATGATGTATGTATCAAAATGAATGATGATGATGGATCAATGTATGTCATTATTTAATTCAATTATGAATTTAAATTTTATGTGTGGATCAATGTATTTACCATTACTATTAGTCTATTTATGCTTTCATTATTGAATATGAATTGAATTATATATATATATATATACCCCGACGGCTCCCCGCAACCCCGGAAAATATATATATATATATATATATATATATATATATATATATATATATATACCCCGACGTCCCCCGCAGCCCCAAAAATTTCCCTAAAATTTGAGGGTACTCCCACACATCCCCCCTGTACATCTCCTTGCAACGGAGTCTTGGTGGAACATAGCCCATAACTTACATAGGTTGTCACTATCATGGCCCAATGCTGGAACATGTTTTCCCGTGTACTTGTACAAGTTTCTCTCTCTAACCTTGATGACCACTGCTTTGTTTGGGCTAGACTCCTCTGGATGAATGAGTTCCTGTCCATTATTGAACATAATTACATAACTTTTGTCCTTTCTCATTGAGACTGAGATCAAGTTCTTCTCCAGTCTTGGTATAAATAGCACACCCTTGGCTTCCAACGTCCCTCCTAACTCTAGTTGGAACTCAATGGTTCCAACCCCCTTCACTAAATACCTCCCATCATTACCAAGTTTCACATGTAAACCTGAGTCACTCTCCATCACAAACAGTTAGACTGCTAAATAGCTCCCGTGCCTCTGTCATATGATGTGATGCACCATTGTCGAAGTACCAAACACTCCTTGTGATGGTGCTGTTAGATAGATAGGAGACAAATGAGTCATCCTTCTCAAACTTCGCTGCAAACTCATCACAAACCTTTGCTGATGCTACTATTTTCTATGACTTCACCTTACCCTTCTTCTCCAGACACTGTGATGCATAGTGCCCACTCTTATGGCAAATGAAGCACTTGAGCTTGCTCAAGTCCTTCTTCTTCCCTAGCTAAAATGTTGCCCCTTCACTGTTACCCTTAGAACCCTTCCCTTTGCCCTTCTTGGCCATATTGACCAAGGCCAGGTTCTTCTCTCCATCTCCTTGCTTGTGGATTTAGACTCCTCTCGAGTCTCTTCCTGGATACAGTCATCCCAAAGCCTTTCCTATTTGGGAAGGTGCTCTCAAGAGCAAATCTCCTTGACAAATGGTTCCAATTACTTGGGAAAACCATTCAGTACAATGTTTATGAGCTCTACGTCCTCTACATTCTCCCCAATGGCTGCAAACTAATCCAGTGTCTGGGTGATTCTCATGAAGTAACTGGTAACGTTATTAGGGCTTGACATCTAGATGGATCTGAGCTTGTTTCTCAAGATCATCTTCCTATTCATGTTGTTGCCTTGGAACAGTTACACTAGAGCCTTGAACATCTCCTTGGCTGGCTTCTTCTATGCCAAGTGAGGGATCAAATGATCCTTTACAGCATCCATGATAAAACTCTGTGCTCTAATGTCCTTCTTCACATGGGCCACCTTATTTGCTATATCTAGTGGTTCAGGAACAACCTTTTTAGCAAACTCCCAAAGGTCATGTTCCTTCAATAGCAATGTAACCCTTGCCTTATAGAGCAGGGAGTTAGACACTCCATCCAACCTATCCGCAAATTTGAGACTGGCTGTTTCCATTTCTAGGTCTGATAATTATGCCTTGTGCTAAGTCCTAGCACCCACAAGAATAAACACTGGTTTATAGATTTACTAAGATCTCCACTTGGATCTATGTTTTTGTCCTTTGAAACATCTACGAAAGTAATTCTGATTGGTATGGTCTCCCTCTCTCCTTGTGAAGGTTGACCTCTGCCTATCACGCTGGAAAATATGCTATTGTTTTTCATACCTCATTGCAATGGCCTACTGTACGGCTCACCTAGCTGCACAACTACTTCAATGCCACTCTACTGCGATTTTGTGTCTTTTTACGATCTATATGGCCTGACGGTCGACACTCCCTTTGCTACCCGCACAAATGTTGCCTCGACCCACCTTCGCTACCCTGGTGTGTGTCCTTCCTTGTCTACTCATGGTGAGAAGTTCGGTGGCTGTCTCATGTTACTGGTGGCTGGGATATATTTTTTTAATTTTCTTACTTTTCCTGCCAGCCACTTAGCCACTGACCAAAAAATTATTATTTTAATTACTTTTTAACTTTGTCTTCAACTGTCTTCTACCCCCATTTTTTATTTTATTTTAATTTTAATTTTTTGTTACTGTTGTTTTAGCTGCCGGACAACGTATGGTTGGAATTTCTCTGCAGTAGTTTGACTCGGCCTTTCATGTGTCACTTGTATGACAATTGTACGGATGTGTACGACCACAATTTTTCCTGCTGTGTGGTTGCTGGCCCATCCGGACTCTGGATGAACCTGGCCCCTATGACTTCTGTACGAATCTGTCTTTTGAGCATTTTTGGAGATCTGTTTCTCAGAGAACAAACTCTAATACCATGTTAATTTTCTAACCTTAGCAGTCTGGCAATTTATTATCTACCAGATTCCTTGCTGTAAAAATACTTGTTACACAGATCTACTGGATAAAATCACAGCTAGGATTTTAAAAATTATAACAATAGAAGCAAATTTAAACACTAGTCTCACAATCACATGCACACAAGATTTCTGACCTTCAAGTTAGTTCTTCATTTAAATAACTTTAGAACTTACAAGGGCTCCCTTCCTGGGCTAATGGCCCACCGAGGGAAATACATACAACAAGAACTTCGAAATAATCCAACCAATCAAACCTTTAATCTGTCCTTCAATCTGCTGGCTAATCTGGATCCTTCCCTTGCTGCCCCTTGCACTTTACCTCGATCCCTGCACACTTGGATGAAATTCCTTCTTCACCCAATCACTGAGATTTCACTATTGCACTATCTTATGCTCACTGGATGTCTCCTGTGTCTTCTCCCTTAGCCTAGCCTTCCGTTTATAATTTTGAGTTATTGATTGAATTGGCAACCCTAATGTCCAAAGTGATTGACAATTGAGATTATATCTCACCTCACTTGAGATCAATGGTTGATATTCATCTAATTCACTAAGACAATTAACCTTTGCATTTCATTAGATTAACTCACTTTATCTTGTAAAAGTCAATTACTTTAATATTTAAAGTAATTGCTAAGGAAATGGTCAATGATGCGACTTCCACATGCCTAGACACTTGGGCCTGTGATGAAGTACCTGCCCAAGCTACTAACATCAATAGAATATCCTTGCTACTCTTGTTTGTTTTGCTGTTTGTCTTTACATGTTGCTTGTATGTTTCAGGCTCCATATTTGTGGGTCATATGCCCCACAATCCTATTCTTATTATTATGGCACTTGGTTTAATGTTCATGTTGATTTTTTTTTTTGCGTCCGAATAAATATATTTTAAATGACAGTCTAATATATAAGTCTTCTGGAATTCCATCTCTCATGTCTTTATACTCTGTATAGTTCTTAGCAGGTAAACTGGTTCTATGTCAAGAAAAACAAACTAGTTTGTCAAGCACGAGATATCTTTTTTTTCATTGTGCCCAATTGTTTTCTTCTTCTTTTCTTTTGACTCCTAAGCTTCTTGGTTTTAGTTATTGAAGCAATTGCCACTCCACCCACAACTGGAGGATTGGAACTGACAGCGGAAAATGTTGAGGTGATCCTGGATGAAGTGCGACCATATCTTATGGCAGATGGAGGTAATGTGGAACTGCATGAAATTGATGGGAATGTTGTCACACTGAAGTTACAAGGGGCATGTGGGTCATGCCCAAGCTCAATGACGACTATGAAGACTGGAATAGAAGGACGCTTGATGGAAAAGATCCCTGAGATAATTGCTGTGAAACAACTATTTGACTTGGAAACGGGACTTGAGTTAACTGAAGAAAATGTTGAAAAGGTAATCATTTGAGTTAGATTTTCTGTATGATGAACTTTTGTTTTCTATAAAAAATAGCTTTTACTTTATTCATATTTACATTTGGAATACAGCTCATTTCCTTCTTTGTCTCAGATGTATGTCTATTATTAAAAGTTGGCATTACTTTTATCTTTGAAGTTAAAAGATGGCTAGGAGGTTTAGCTTCTGTGTAGTTGCTATCTTTTGGCATTTCCATGTATAAGGGAGGAATGTAGCTGAGTAAGAATAGAACATATCTTTGAATCGCTATAGATATTGGAAGTGCATTGACATTTATTTATCTCCATCCTGTGCATAAGGTCAATATCTGGATGTTACTAGCAGAGATCTTTTTAGGACGGCTGTTTATCTTAAAGCAAATACATAATGGAACTAATTTGTAATTAGAAGCCAGAAGTGATTAAAAAATTAGAGTCCACACCTTTTCAAAGTAGAATTGTGGATTTTAAAAGTGCACCTTTTGACTATGAGGTTGATAAATGACTATATGTCTAAGTTCTTTTTGGACTAAGAAAAAATGCTACAATATTGTGTTTCATTTAAAGATTTTGAAAAAGGTTGATGAAGTTGGTTTTAGAATCTAAATTACTTTTTTCAGAACAGATTTGAGGTCCATATTGTATTTCATATTCAATTTTCAGGGGGACAATCTTTGCTTGACTAGCAAATGCCATTCTTTTTGTTGCTTAAAAGGTGAATATATTTCGGTTGTTTTTACTATGGAGATCACAACTTGAGATAGTTGACCTTTTATGCAGATTTTTATAACCTCATTGAGGATAATGGCTTTTTCAGAGTTAAAAGAGAAGGTAAAAGCATGGATTGTATAAAGCCCACTAGAAGAAAATCAAATTATACTACTAAGTCATTTGGGTTCTTACAGATCCAAGTAATGTTGGTCAAGTACCTGTAACGCTAGATTCATTATATAGAAATTTTGTAAGAATTGGTCACACTATTGAAAAAGAATGGCAAGTTTAAATAATGATCACAGAGTTGCTTGTAGGAACCCAACAAGGCATTGGTACCTGGTTGTAGTTGGGCAAAGTAAAATATCAGGTTAAATTTAAAATGCTCTGCCGGAAACATTATTGCACATGACACAATGAGGCTTACTAATTGCAGTATACACCAGATGGATGTAAGTTGTAACAGCCAATCTAGGCAGAAAGAATGAGAAAGGCATGCCCTGCCTCCCCCTGCATTGTACTTTTTCACAGTTTTAGTGGTTCCCAGACAAAGATATAAGATTATTTCCGGCTTGTTTGACAGACTTGCCACTTTTTTGTTTCTTGCACATAGTTACCACTTGCCCCAATTGCTCATTTGCGAGTCAGGCATGAGGTACTGCAAGGACTTGAGAGTACTGTTTGTGTTCTTAGTAAAATAAGTTTATAATAACCAAATTATCCATTATATGAAACCATGGATTTATGTATTGTAGACATATACCTTTGCACTATAAGATGCAAACTAACAAATAAAATAAATGCTAACTGTCTTTCATTTCCTCTTTTTTTTGAGATGCTCGATTAACTTCTTCTTTCACTTGTTTATTATTACTGTTCCCTTCATCAAACAACTACCAAACCATAAAGAACAATAAGACAAAGGACACAAGATATAGGCAATCATCCAGGGCCAAAACCTCTGCAACAGAGAGGAAAACCCAAAAATTAGGGTTTTTCAAGCCTTAGAATTTCCTAGGGTTGATAACGTCAACGCTAGGGAGGCACTTTCAACCATGCAAATTGCTATATTTTGATGTTTTAAGGGTCAACAAGGTGAAACGACTTCAAATCAGGTCAATGTCCAAGCCCTAGTTGAATTTGGCCTGAAACCCTAACCCTAGTGGCCTGCCTTGAAGAGCCGAAATTTAGGAGTGAGAAAGATAAAATTTTATGAGTTTTGATCACCAAGATGGATGCCAATTCCTTCTACCTACTTGGGTGATGGAGTCTTAGGGATTTTGACTATGGAAATATCAAACCCTTAAAGGGAGTAAGGGGGAAAACCTTAGGTTTTCACTCGCTAACCCTAACTATAACTTCACGAGGGGATAAATTTACTAGAGAAAGGCTCTCTATGAGGTTTGTAGGGAGTTCAAGGATACAAAATTAAAGCATGCTATATTTACCAAGCATTTCATCTAAATATAGGTATTTAGACTTGGAGCATGGAAGCCCTAGCAATATTCACTACATGTAATATTCATAAAAGATATCCAACTAAAAGTACTCGTAATATATCCAAGAACAAGCCTTCTTTATCCCAAAATGACGTCTCCACAGTAAGCACTAGTCTCCAATAGCAAAAAATCCACGTAACATCACATCTCCACAAAGTAGCAAAGTACAAATGGCAAGGCCAAGTTTTCTAAGAGAGGCTGAGTTTTCCACAAGTGATGAAGAACGAAATGCGAGAGGTGATCTTTTATGTATATGAGGCCTATCTCTTCTAATTTCTAACTAAAAACCCCTACAAGTTTGATTTTTGAGTGGACAAAAATAAAATTGGGTTACAAGCCAACCCACTAGCTTTACAATAAATATTCCAAGATGAGCCCACAGGTGTGAGATGTATACCTAAAAAGGTGAGACTGTCATGCCTTTTTAGAGCTCCAAATCAAGGCAAAGGCAAGGCTGAAAATGTCTCCAAGCATCATGATCATTCTCCATTTGAGGAAAATCCCCCAATCAATCATCAAGCTTCAAGGGTCCAAAATCCACCTGTGGGTGCCACATGTCATCTCCATGGGTGTTAAGTGAGCAACATGGTGCCTCCTCTCTCCAACGTTAGGGATCCATTAAGTGCAACAAGCCCTCCTCAATCATCCTAAGTATGACCATCCTCATTTGGGCCCTGGATCATGGCATGCCCATCAAGTAGGGTCAAGGCTGTGAAAATTTCTGAATCCTTAATAAAAAAAACCCCACTGCTAACTATTAATTTACTTCTCCTACTTGATTTATTATACAAGTTATTGAACTGAATATTCAGAAAAATAGTGACGTAAACATAAATAGCAACCTACACAACTACATATCATTTACTGAAAATCACGCACATGTGGCAAAATGACACTGATTTTTCAGACAATTGTCCCCTGAAAAGCCCAATGCGGGAAAACCGGTGGAGCAACTCTAGAGGGTTTTATTATTATGCAAAATTCGAATACAAATTCTGGGCACCAGAAATGATTTTCCCTGCAGAGAAATACACGGCAGCTGTACCTTATCACTCGGAGACATAAAATATGGTTGAATCACACCCTCAGTCGGGAATTAAAGATAACGAGCCCTTTCTGGCCCACTAGAATCCCAACGTTGCCTCTCCAGGCTCTGCGTCAGCCTCTACTGAGCCAGTGTACCCAATGCGTCACCTTGACTGGTACTGCGCTGCCTCTACGCTGCCCTGGCTGGGTCTCTGCTGCCCCTGCGCTGCCTTGGTTGGGCTTGCGTCACCCTAACTGGGCTTATGCTGCCTCTGCACAGTCCTCTGCGTGGTCCTGGATGGATTGCGTCCCTCTGGTTGGCCTCTGCGCTGCTTGGTACAATGCTGCCTCTCTGCTGCTGTATTCTCGGCCTTGGATCAGATCATCCCTTGCCGATCTCTACCCCTCACTGCACTGCAAACTCACTTCGAATTCCTCAGCGAACTCCGCCTCGGAAATTCGACTCAGCTTCAGTGCTTTTGCTATGTGTGTGTATCCTCCAACTGACACCAAGCCCTTCCTTTATAATTTTCTCGTTGGCAAACCAATGGTCGTGATCTAATCTCTAATCAGCGGCTGAGATTAAAAGAATGCTTGATCCACGTCACTTAGATCATTCTCATCACACGAGTAAATTAATTCACTTTAATTTTTTAATTTCCCTAAGTTAGACTTAGGGTCCCCATTAAAAAATTTAATTATTAGAATAAATTTTACACCAGATGGAATTTCTCCAAACGCTTTTTGGGTCTTGGAGATCTTGTGTGTTCTAGCCCCTCCACAAAGTTTCGGAGCTAGAGCACACTCGATGCTACCCCAAAATCTCAATAAAGGCCAACCTAGGGGCATGTTGGGTCCACTGGTACATCATCAAGTGTTCTCCATGCTAGGTGAGAGAAGCCCAATGCTTTGGCTCTTGGATATGCTATGGGATATGCATCAATTTCTCAAGTTATCAAAGTGCCAACAATTTTCCATAAGTGGGCAATGCTACATTTGCTAAGTCTTCATGCTCTCTGAAAATGTAATGTATGGCCCAAGCAACATGTGGAGTAAGGTGCCCTCAAGGTCTCTGCTGCTCTAGACCACCCAGCAAAGCCAACTCAAACTCAAGTGAAGGCAACCATTCATTAGAGACTAAGATCATAAATGCAAGTAAGTGGAGCATAATTAAGTGTTATAGGCATATTGATACTTCAAATTGAGATCACCTTCAAATATATAACTAGACCAAGTCCTGTAAAGGTGTTCCCCACCTTTGTAGGGGTGGTTAAGTAGTCAACCTTATTAGGTGCTTCTAGCCCCCCAAGGGGAGGTGGAATTTCCAAGGTTAACCCTTCAATCAATAGGTGTTGGTATAAGTGGCAATGGAGGGAAAAGACTCAGTGGCCAAGTGCCATGGTTAGGGGACCAATTACTAGTAGTCCACATCCTGAGTTTATAGATGTAGTGGAGAGAGCAATCATGGATGCATGAGTTACCTTGCTTGCTTTGCTTTTTCCAACCCTCTAGTGCACCTTCTACTTCTTTTGGATAATGCTTTTTATTTTGGTGGATAACTCAAGGATCAAAGCTCACTCTTTATGGTATAGCATTTAATTCACCCCTTAAGATGAGGTGGTTTATTGCTCATCAGGGTTGGGACATGCAAGGGTTCCTTGTGATGAGAAGGAGCATCAAGTGCTCAGAAACTAGGTGATGACTAATGAAGAGGGTAGAGTTCCTGCTAGGATTTTTCCCATGCACTAACCTATGTCCCGACCATTTTTTGCATTTTGATTTTCTTTTCTTTCATTGTGGCCATATTATGCTTTTCCATTCTTTTAGTTTCATCAACCTCTAGGGAAATGTTTTCCAGTCCTACTCAAGGATGTGGATAAGGGAGTGCCAAATCCCAATGACCCAATGGCGATTTGTAATATTCCCAATTAGCAGCAACAAATTGGAAATATTAATTTTTGCTCAGATTTTGCTTTTCTAATGTTTGACCATAAATAAAAGGGTGTTGGGACCCATAACCCAACATAGGAGAAATAATCTTCCTAAAGTCACTTAACGAACATGATTCCTTCAGCGTGGGGCCTAAGGGGGACCAAGTGACAGCACAGGGAGAGGGACAACGTAGGGGCAGCATGGGCCAGGCAACCCAGTGGCAGCGTGGGCCAGGATAACGCAAAGTAGGTAGGGTAGCGTGGCAAAGGAGGACAACACAACACAGTGGGGCTCAAGGGGATGTTAGGGTCTTAAGCATAAAAGGGAGTGAGGGCCTAGCTTCTCATTCATTCTATTATGCATCTTCAGAATTTCTGTCTAACAGATATTGAGCACGCTTACGCTGTTTAGCTAAGTCTGCAAGTGCTGTTCAACATGCGGGTGTCTTCGAGCGGAGATCCCAACCTCAGCCTCGGGGGACTTCGAGTGCCCGCTCAGTTGAGGAGCTTTACCTTCAGTTTTCAAAGCAGAGAATGCAAAACCATTCATCCAGGAGTTACGCAGTAATCAAACAACACAGTCACACACAAAGATTACGCAGTCTTGGAGGAGGGCAGCTCCGGGAGTGAGGGAGATTCAAGAGTTTCAGGGAGAATTGTGAGGGGATCCGCCCTTCATAAGTTGTATTTTGGAGCAGTGAGGCCAACATTTCCAGCCATTCAGTTTAGAGGCCAGCGTACTCACCAGGAGTGTAATTTTCCTAAGGGGGTCAAATTTCGGGGTCAACCTTTTCGAGATTCCTTCCTGAGTTTTTCCGGGTTTTGGGAGGAGAGTTCATAGTTGGAGTTTTAGAATTTTCTGAACAGGGGAACAACCCCAAAGAGCAGCTCCATTCTAGCCAGAAGCAACACTTTACAGCAGCAGCAACAACTCAAGTAGTTACGCAGTCACTAGGAGAAACAACCATGCATAGCAGGGTCTGGAAAGATATTTCAGCTTGCCTTGAGCAAGCCAAGGTGCCATAATTCTCTTCACCTTCTTGTATTCATTCCCCATTCCTAGATATATAATAAAATGGCTCAGCTCTTCTGAAATGTTTGCAGTGATTTTCATGGTGCATCCTTATTAGTTGTAGTTTTTGTTTATGTTGCTTTATATTGCTGTTTATTTCCTATCCGAAATATTACAATGGTATCAAAGCCCATAGACTTGGCTCAGCCTGTGGAGCAGATCATTCTATGACAGTCGGAGACAAAGAATACATCACCTACCGAAAGCAGCGGTATAGGAGCAGAGAGCGGAGGCTCGAGCCCACATATGGTGAAGGGGCTGTGTTCTAGTAGAGGATGCAAAGGAGGAAGCACCCATGGCAGATGAGGTAGATGACGAGAAGGAGTTCGGTAATCTCCTCTTGAAGTCTGTACAAGAACTCTCCAGAAAAATAGAGGAGATGGGTCAGAAGCAGTGTTATCAGAACCGAACCGGTTCTGAAAAACTGGCCAGTCCGACCGGTTTGGAGGCAAAACCAGTCCGAACCGGCCCTCCAAACTGGAAATGACCAGTTTAGTACTGAACTGGTCGGTTCCGTCACTGAACCGGCCAGTTCCGTACCGGTCCGGTTCGGACCGGTTCACAAGCGTGGGAACTAGAAATTTTTTTTTTCCTTAAATTTAAAGAAGAAAATTTAAATTTTTTTTTAAATTATTAATTTTCCTAGTTACTAGCGCTACCCTAGGCCTCCCTTAAAGCTACTTAAACACCCCCACCCCCTCTATTTCACTCACACTATTCATTCGAGTCTCTTGCAATTCTTGAGTTGAGTTCGGTGAGGAAAATTCAAAGAGTTTTTTGTAGGGTTGTTCTAAGGGAGATTTTTTGCAGATTTGAAGAGCTGATTGGAGTCTTGCAGAGTTGTTGGCTTGGCAGATTTTCGAGATACTTCAATGATTTTTTTTTTTTTTCCCAAAGATCTTTGGGTTTTCTCCAATGGTTTTTGCAACTGGTGGAAGATTTTTTTTATTTTGTTGGGGTTGCTACATAGTTGATTTCAAAAGATTTTGGAGCTGATTTTCTCCAAAATTTTAGAGGCTAAATCAAGGGCCATGGGAATCAAGCCATAATCCCATTGTATACTTGGATGTTACTCATTCTTTAGATGAGGATAAGGAGGACGATCAGGATGATGATTGATGATCGATGATTTGATCATTGATTTGTTGTAGCTGTAGGTTGTAGTATTGTAGGTTGTAGTATAATACTATGATCTATGATGTTATTTTGGACTATAAAGGCCTTTTAGAGCCTGCTTTTTGATGTTTGTAACATTTTAAGTTCAACGATGTTTTGCACTAAGTGCTATTTTGGTTGTATGCACTATTACTTGCTATATAAATGAGAACTTTTGCATATTTGTGTATAAATGGTTTGGATTCATGTGGATGGACATGAATATATTTGTTTTTTGTTTAAAATATGAATATTTTGTGTGTTTTTGGTAAACCAGTTTTTTTTCCGGTTCTGGTTTGGTTCCGACCGGTTCCCGGTCCACAAGGTTTTCCGGTTCGATGATCGGTTCGGTTCCGATAACATTGGTCAGAAGATTGCTGGGGAGAATAGATCGCGTGAGACCCTAAGGGGATTTCACATCGGAGAAGGGTCCGACACTTCTCATCACACACAGGAGCAGAACACAATGCAGCAAGTGGTGTTACGCACTCCCCCACGTTCCACTATGCCCACATTCTTGACTGCAGGTGCGGGAACGGGAGGACCCCAAGAGCCGGAGATGGCTCATTACGAGGATTATTTTGCAGAGTAGCAATCATACGGACGAGAATTTGGGGAGGTTCTCTCTTTCCACGATTTCTGCCAGCTGAAGAATAACAATAGACCCCACAACCAGAATAGAGGAGGTGGGTACACGCAGGGAGGTGAACTGCAACATACCATGGGCAAATTTTTCTTGCCAACATATGACGGGTCATCAAAATGTTAGCAAAATCTTGGGTGGAAAAGCTGGACATTTACTTTCAGCTGAACCAGATGGCAGAGGTGGAGGCCATCAAGGTGGCAGCGCTGCACCTTGAGGGGGAAGCCCATGACTAGTGGTTCCATGGGATGGCCACGCTGGGTCACTCAGGAATGACAGCGTATGTGGAGTTCACCTAGAGGTTGGTGGAGAGATTTGATCAGAAGGATCCAGAAGAGCATTTTGTCTAGCTGACCAAGCTCAAACAAACCGGGAACCCAGAGACTTACATTTTTGAGTTCTTGAGACTTTCAGTGATGGTGCTAGACTTGTTTGCAGCCAGGAGGATTTACATGTTCATTGATGGGTTGGCAGAGCCTCTGCGTGGGTTAGTGAGGTCTACTAGGCCTGCTACACTTAAGGATGCAGTTGGGAGGACAAGGGACTTGCAGGATGCTTTGCCCAGGACTAGAGCTCCTTTTCCCCAGAGAACGACATTTCAGCCAAAGGGGAAAGACACGAGAGTTCCACCGCCGATGGGGAACCAGGTCGAGGGCCTTTGGACAATGACGTCTAGAGAGATTTGAGACGGAGGAAGCTATGCTTCACATGCCAGGAGCCATGGGCACTGGGTCATTGATGTGCCACATGAAAGGCACATTACATCGAGGTATCCTCTAACAGTGAGAGAGAAGAAGATGTGTTTGAGGAGTTAGAGGGGGATGCCAGCACTGAAGCACCGAGAGGAGATCGTCCACCACCAGCTCCCCCAGGAGCAAGAGGGGAAACGTTTCCACCCATAGGAGGAGTCCTTGCATCTTTGCGAGGAGTTATTTGACACTGCGTGTCCGAGGCACCATCAAAGGACAACGTGTTTTAGTTCTAGTAGATAGCAGGGCCACTCATAACTTCATTGATGCCCAGCTAGTACAGAGGAGGGGCATACCGACATAGAGTTTTGATGGGTTCCTAGTGTTGGATCCAGACGCCAGAACCATGCAGTGTATGAGGTATGTTCCAACATTGGCAGTGACCATGGGGATGTACACGATGACATACCACTTCTTTGTGGTTGACATCCTAGATACCAATGCGGTATTGGGAGTGCAGTGGCTGATTACGTTGGGTAAGGTCACCACAAATTGGGAGACACTGGAGATGGAGTGGATAGACAAGAAGAGTGGGAAACATGTGATGATCAGAGGCATGCACACATACCCTCCTCAGACAGTTTCAACTTTCAACACACCAGATAGAGGTAGACTTCGGGAAGGGGGACATAGAGTGGGCAATAGAGCTGCATATTTTAGAGGCAGGAGTCACAGGGCAGTCAGTACACCCCGATGTGCGGTCGATATTGGATAGATACTCCATGGTTTTTGGGGACATACCACCGGGGCAGCCGTCAGACCAGGGGTTTGAGCATAATATTGAGTTGGAGCAGGGGATCCAGGCAGTGATCACCACCCCCTATAGGCACCCTAAGGCCTACAGGGATGAGATTGAGAGAGCTATCCATGAGATCTTAGCATTGGGACACATCCGACCCAGTACTAGCCCATTTGCTTCTTCTGTTGTTCTGGTGAAGAAGAAGGATGGCACATTGCGAATGTGCATTGACTATAGGGCACTCAACAAAAAGACTATGAAGAACCGATACCCCATCCCCAGGATTGTTGAGTTGATGGACAAGCTGAGGGGATCGAAGTTCTTCTCCAAGATCGATCTGAGGTCGGGGTACCATCAGATCAAGTTGAGGGATTAGGACGTCCCCAAGATTGCATTTAGGTGCCACTATGGCCATTTCGAGTTTTTGGTGATGCCCTTGGGCTAGCCAACACACCAGCCACCTTTCAATCTTGCATGAACCACATCTTCTGTTGCCAGTTGAGGAAGTTCGTGCTGGTGTTCTTTGATGACATTGTCATCTATATTCGCACATGGGGGAAGCACTTGTAGCACATTGAGGTTGTACTGCGTATTTTGGAGTATCATCTCTATGCTAAATGCGAGCTTGGGTTGACAGAGATACTCTATTTGGGGCACATCATTGGTGTGGATGGGGTGAGAGTCCATGAGGAGAAGATCCGAGCCATCCGAGATTGGCCGGAACCGAAGAATGTGATAGAGCTCCGAGGATTTGTAGGCATCTGCACATACTACTAGAAAAAAGTCAAGGGGTTTTCTCAACTTGCTGCATCCCTCACAGACATTACCAAGAAGGGGGCATTTGGCTGGACCGATACTATGCAGAGGGCTTTTGAGAAGCTCAAAGAGGTGATGAGCAATTGTCTGGTATTGGCTTTGTCGGATTTCACGCAATCCTTCATTATAGAGTGTGATGCTTCGGGGGAAGGAGCAGGCACAGTGTTGATGCAGGGGGGCCACCCTATAGCTTCCAAGAGCCGGAAGCTAGTGCCGCATGAGAGGTTGTATCCGATATACGACAAGGAGATGCTGGCCATTATACATGCATTGGCCAAGTTCCGACAGTATTTGGTAGGTAACAGGTTTCAGGTGAGGACTGACCACAACAGCCTCCGGTTTTTCCTTGAGAAGAAGCAGTTGCAGGAGAGGTAGCAGAAGTGGGTCAGTAAGATTCAGGCCTACAACTTTGACATTGAGTATGTCAAAGGGAAGAACAACGTGGTGGTACATGCTTTGTCACACAGGCCAACAACATTATCCTTGATGAGCTGAGACGCAGACTGGAGGGCTCAACTGTTGGTGGAGTATTCGAGGGATCGCTTTGCTTGTGAGGTGTTGGACGGCCAGATTACAGATGACAGGTATAGGGTGACGGATGAGGTCATCTATTACCGGGACATGATCTTCTTGACTGGGAATTCCCAGCTCAAGGAGAAGATAATGCATGCATCCCATGATTCTCTGCTATTAGGCCACCAAGGATTCACAAAGACGTACAGGGCCATTAGGGAGAGGTTCTCTTGGAGAGGCCTCAAAGATGACATACTCCAGCATGTCAAGGAGTGCGAAGTGTGTCAGAGGAATAAGGGGGGAGATGAGCCACCCTGCTGGTTTGCTACAACCGCTTCCCATTCCGGAAGGAAAGTGGGAAAGCATCTCCATGGACTTCATCACAGGGTTTCCCATAGTGCAGGGCAAGGATTGCATCTTTGTGGTTGTGGATTGACTAACAAAGTATGCCCATTTCTTTGCCATATCAGTGTGGTACATAGCTTCACAGGTGGCCGAGCTATTCTTCCGTGATGTTTTCAAATTGCATGGTCTTCCTAAGACCATAGTCAGTGACAACGATAGCTGTTTCATGGGTGACTTTTGGCAGGAGTTCTTTCGTCTGGTGGGTACAAAGTTAACTCCTAGTACCAGCTACCACCCACAAACGTATGGGCATACAGAGATAGTGAACAAGTGGCTGGAAGGCTACTTGCGGAACTATGTCACGGGGTAGCAAAAGGCATGGCTGTGTTGGCTACAACACTACCTTCGATATGTTTATCGGTATGTCTCCATTTTATGCTTTGTATGGATATCATGCTCTGACTTTTGCTGATGTTATGTTTGGAGCTAGCAAGGCCCCCAGGGCCAAGGACTGGGTCCAAGACAACCAAGATATACTCCGGGATCTTAAGGACAACTTAGCCACAACATAGAATCAGCATAAGCTGTATGCAGATAGAGGGCGAGTAGAGAGACAATTTGAGGTGGGTGACTTGGTCTACCTCTGGCTTCAGCCATACAAGAAGTCTATGCTAAAGCAGAAGGGGGCCGAGAAGTTTAAGCCCCACTTCTATGGGCCTTACAAAGTGATCCGGCGAGTAGGAGAGGTTGCTTATGAGTTGGAACTGTCGGAGGGGAGTAGGATACATAACATTTTCCATGTATCATGCCTGAAGAAGGCTTTGGGATAGCAGATGATTGCAACAAGGGAGCTCCCACCTATGGATGATGAGGGGCATCTGGTGTTACATCCAGAAGCTATCTTAGACACTCAAGAGAGACAGTTGTGGAGTAGGATAGTCAAGGAGTATTTGGTGAGATGGAGAAATCTCCCGGATGAGGATGTCACTTGGGAGAGTGAGAAGATCCTGCAACATCCATCCTTGCAGTTGTTTGAGGACAAGCAACATTTTGGCGGGGAGGACTGTAATATTCCCAATTAGTAGCAACTAATTGGTAAGATTAATTTTTGCTCAGATTTTGCTTTTCTAATGTTCAACCATAAATAAAAGGGTGCTGGGACCCATAACCCAACTTAGGAGAAATAATCTTCCTAAAGTCACTTAACGAACATGATGCCTTCAGCGTGGGGCCGGCCCAGGGGGGACCAAGTGACAGTTTAAGAAGAGGGACAACGCAGGAGCAACGGGGGCTAGGTAGCCCAGTGGCAGCGTGGGCTAGGACAATGTAGAGTAGGTAGGGGCCAGGGTAGCGTGGCAAAGGAGGACAACGCAACACTGTGGGGCCCATGGGGATGTTATGGTCTCAAGCATAAAAGGGAGTGAGGGCCTAGCTTCTCATTCATTCTATTATGCATCTTCAGAATTTCTGTCTAACAGATATTGAGCACGCTTACGCTGTTTAGCTAAGTCTGTAAGTGTTGTTCAGCACGCGGGTGTTTCTGAGCGAAGATCCCAACCTTAGCCTCGGGGGACTTCGAGTGTCTGCTCAGGTGAGGAGCTTTACCTTCAGTTTTCAGAGCAGAGAATGCAGAACCATTCTTCCAGGAGTTACTCAGTCATCAGGCAATGCAGTCACACACAGAGATTACGTAGTCTTGGAGGAGGGCAGCTCTGGGAGTGAGGGAGATTCAGGAGTTTCAGTTCGGGAGAAGTGTGAGGGGATCAACCCTTCATAAGTTGTATTTTGGAGCAGTGAGAGGCCAGCATTTCTAGCCATTCAGTTAAACGCTGACCCCGAAATTTGACCCCCTTGGGAAAATTACGCACTCCTGGGTTTTTCCGGGTTTTGGGAGGAGAGTTCATAGCCAGAGCTTCAGAATTTTCTGAGCAGGGGAACAACCCCAAGGAGTAGCTCCGTTCCACCCAGAAGCATCACTTTCTAGCAACAACAACAGCTCAGGGAGTTACACAGTGGCTAGGAGAAGTAGCCATCCATAGCAAGGTTTGGAGAGATATTTCAGCTTGCCTTGAGCAAGCTAGGGTGCCATCATTCTGATCACTTCTTGTATTCATTCCCTATTTCCAGATATATAATAAAATGGCTCAGCTCTTCTGAAATGTTTGCAGTGATTTTCATGGTGCATCTCTATTAGCTGTAGTTTTTGTTTATGTTGCTTTATATTGCTGTTTATTTCCTATCCGGAATAGTACACAATTAAACCTGAAGAATGGAGATGGTATCAAGGGCTTATAATGTGATATGGAAAGTGTTAATAAAGGGAGAATGAACACTATATTTCAATCCAGGTCTTCCAGGTAGTGCCCCTCCTATAACCTTAAGACCTCTGGGGAGGTCCCACTGGACTAGGACTTAAGATCAACCCCCTGGTAAGGTGAGAGAACAAATTTATAGTCAAGATTGGTCAATCATCCATATCACCCTTTTGTCTGTACTAAATGGCCAAAACATTAAGTACAAGTACCTGATTGCAAAAGGATCAAAGTACCTGTTGAGTGGTAGCCCACCTTCATTCAAGAGGAATGCCAAATGGTGGAAGCCTGGAAGGTTTAATGACTAGAACTGATGGTAGAGGAAGTTCACATATCATCATCAATGAGCAAGTGTGTAGGGATGTTGGCTGAATGGCTAACCAAGATAGGAGAAAATTTTTCTCGTATAGGGTTACTCATTTTGGTGGGTAACAATTAGCAGGGATGTTAGGTTTGAGGAGAGCTTGGCATCTAGGAAGTCTCATAAGATGCCACCAACAATGATAGAAGGCAAAGAGTAGGAGGCTTTGATGGTAGAGCAACGTGTAGAGGCTTCCAGTTCAGGGAGTCAGCCTTTAGGAGGGGAGGAGTTAACAACTCCTTCTAGTTTTGTCAGGAGATCCAGGTGGTTTGAGTAGACTTTGAGCGATGCTTAGGAGTACGTGGAGGCTCCTAAGAGAACATTCAAGGAGAGTAGGCCTTTGAAAGTTTCTAAACTACACGACATTGATGAGTAGTGTCCTTGAGGAAGCAACAAAATAGGAGGTTTGGAGGAGTGCCATGGGAGAGGATGATGCACGAGATATTGTGTTGGATCTAAGGGAAAGGTAATTCCAGGTGGCTCTTTAGCAGTGAAACATGAATCTCCGATCACTTGCAGGTCAAACTCTGCTCTTCCCTCAAACGATCTGATACAACTCTGGGTGAGTCAAACTCACGTTGACCGAGTTTGAATCATGGTCAACGCGCGTTTTATTCACGACTCATCGATTAATTGTGACTTATGCAACTGAGGCGATTTTTTTTCCCTCAACGAGGCGAGCATAGGTTTTAAATTTTCGGGTTCCCACATTTTTTTGCCGTGTGGTTTACTTAGGTTAAAAATTAAACATCAATCTGTAACTAACTTCTCATTGCTCAGGCCCGCAACTCATACGCCGAGAAGGTAATAGAGGCATGGTTTCAGTTTTAGTTTACTCCACGTAATAGAGTCCTTGTGTAATAGAGGCATAGTGTGCAATGTGCTTCAGTGTAGCTTCAACATGTGCTCTTTCAGAGATTTCAGTTGCAAACCATTATTGTATCATTTCAGCAACAATCAAGAGATTTTAGTTACTGCTTTTTTACTGATTAGTACGCAGTATTTTATAAACTTTTAGAAGCAGATGCTTTTGGTTCTATGTAGTTACTGGTCAGGAGTCAGGACTCAGTACCTTGGATCATGTTTGGACTCATAACATATATGAGATACTTATCATTAATGATATTTTGGACATCTATTTATATTATGCATTGTTTGGCCAATGGCTTTGTTGAATATCAATGATTTTTTTTTTCAATGTGTATATTTTTATTTATTGAATTCACTGATTTTCTCCTGATTTTTCCCCGATCTGATTAAAACTCTTCACTCTTTTTCCTTACCGATTTATGTCCGATTCTGAGTTTGGTAACATTGCTCTTTAGGAAGTACCTCCCTCAAACTCTTCACTCTTTTGCCTTACCGATTTATGTCTGATTCCGACTCTGGTAACATTGCTCTTTAGGAAGTACCTCCCTTGCTAAGAGAGAGTGTTGGTGTTTGTAGCTGGGTAGGTATTTTTGCACAGGCCTAAGTGTGGAGGCATGTAGAAGTTGTCCAAAGTCTCTTTAGAATACTTGCTCAATTATTGAGTAAGTTGCTTTTGTGATTTAGCCCAAGTCTAACATAGGAAAAGCACATAATTAGTTATTGTGGCTATTGAGCTAAAGAAACTAAGGAAAAATATAATTAATTATTTTGGTGAATATGTTTTAATCTCAATTGTTGAGCTCAAGTGGGTTAGGATTTAATCGTAGCCATCCATTACTTTGGAGATTAGGGTTAGGGATTTAGCTCAATGAGAAATTATAAAAGCAAGGCAAAGGAGAGGAGAAGACATACAACAGTGAGTGAACACAAGACTTGAGAGGAGATTGGGTGGAGGAGGAGTTTCATCCAAGTGTACCGGGTCCAAGGAAAGTGCAAGGGTGCTGCGAAGGAGATCCAGATCAACCAAGTAGTTCAATAGGACAGATCTACCAAGCAGATCAAAGGACAGATCTAGGGCTTGATCAGCTGGTTCGGATCTAGGGTATGTTGTATTTATAAATTCCTCAATGGATCATTTTCCCAGGAAGCAAGTCTGAGTAGGCTCTGATATTATTTTAATAAACTGTTGATTGGGAGGAATATTTGTGTGTACTGTGTGATTGAGATTGGTTGTCATTTTGCTTCCACTGAATGTTTATGATAAGATCCCAGTTGTGCTTTTATTCAGTAGATTGTAATCTGCTAGGAATTAAATAGCTAGGTTGCTGGGATCAAGGAAATTTAACAGTGGGGAGCCTCCCTCTATTTTAATTTTAGATTTATAAAAAATGTAATGGGCGAGGCTTAATGACCTTCCTTAACTCGATCTGATCCCAAGGGACAGTTCACCTTTTGGAAGTAACCAACTTTTGTTATGAAATCTGCTGTGGTGTTAAGTGAGCATTTTTTTACCAGGAAGAAGAAGACCTTATGGAATCTCTGGATCAGGGTAGCAGCTCATTTTATAATTTGAGTGACCTGTGGCTTAGAGGGTTCTTTCCTTAGCATCAAGGTCCTAACAATAGACAGGAGATCACCAATGATAGTTACTTCAGAAGCAGATATTCATTCAATAGTTGGAGACCTCAGTATGCTGCAAGGGCCTCTGCCTCATTGTTTTTGGCTTGTTCTATACCCCATGCAAAATCAATTCCCTTTGTCCTACGGGATCCAGGATGATTCCCCCTGGGTACCTGCCACCACTAAAGATGATCGCAATATTGTAAAGCACCATATGCTTTATTTTTAGCTTTTCATCATCTCCAGAGCCTGGGTGCTGTGTTGGTGCTCCATTGGACTTCCGACTGCCCTATCCTCCATTTTTCAAGGCAGTTTTCATCAAAGTCCACCTCTGCAATCATCTTGCCATCTCATCTTCCTGAAGGCAGGATTTTATGAAATCCACCTAAGCAATTTGATTACCATTTCCTTTCATTGAAGGCGGGAGTGGATTCACCTTGAAAGTTGACAGGTGGAGTAATCTAACTCCGGTACCTGACAGAAGATTTACCTGAACTGATGATTAAAACTGAGTTTCTTTTTAGTGTCAAAATGATCTTGTTTTTCTATTTCATTATTTCTCTTTCCATCTTTGTTTCCCAAACTATGGGGATAAACCATTAATCTGTCCTCACAGAAATTATAATTCTGAACAGGTTGTCAAATTTTGATCATGACTTGTGATTCTGGCGTGCTGTGTGTTTCAGTTCTAACATGTGCATCTTTCTATAATTTCTTAAAAAATCATTTCAACCCCGTTTGAGATTTTTTTAAATATGTCAAAATATTTTTGTTAAATTTGAGTTCTGCTTCATGAAAAATAATCTTCAGAAAATAGCTCTATCATGTTGTAGTTTTCTTCCAACTTGCCTCTGCTGGACTGTTATTTTCTTGCTGCATGGCACACTTACGTTGCTACAGAAAACTGTTCTACTGAAAAAAGTATTGTCTGCTAGGGTATGGATTTTCCTTCAACACTCCAAGCATCTGCTTTTCCTAGGGAACAATTCTTTCCTTCAAATTGGGTTTATGTAGCACAAATCACGCTGCTATCTTCCGTAGAAACTCATGTCTGAATATTGCACTAGCGTTTTTGCATCTGTGAATTTCGTCTTCAGATAATATCTGCTAAGGTGTCTGATAAAATTCTGAAAATTACTCTGTTCACACTTTTGTTGGTTGAGACCTTTTACTCTCTCATTGTCTAACCATGGCTTTACTCTTCGTATTTGTGTGGTTCTGTTTAGGGCACTTGGCTTTGCTCTTCATATTCACTTGTTTTGTTGGTTATGGCGGTTTTTAGTCTCTTGGTATGCCTGTGTGTGCTGGTGTTTGCATTCTCTATCTGTTCTCTGCAGGTTTAGGCGGCCTTTTCTCAGATTTATGCTCCTGTTGGGGCAATTCAACACTGTTTTCCCGCTTCTGCTACTCTGGTACCTGTGTTCTGAATTTGTGCTGTTCTGTTTCTGTTACTGTG
Source organism: Pinus albicaulis (assembly GCA_034641835.2). Classification (NCBI taxonomy): domain Eukaryota; kingdom Viridiplantae; phylum Streptophyta; class Pinopsida; order Pinales; family Pinaceae; genus Pinus; species Pinus albicaulis. The sequence goes on along the minus strand of CM076582.1, from coordinate 1,263,564,913 downwards.
CTGCCTGTTTATGTTCTGTACTTGCCATGTCCTTTTTTCTTTTCAATATCCTTTACTCCTCTTCTAGTGTTGCAAAGTTAGAGGTTAGGACCAAGTCCCTCTTGAAATTTTTCAAATTAAAGATATTCACTTGCCTTTTAAAATTTTAATTGGACTTTGTCTTTCTTTTTCTCTCTCCCGAGACCCTAAGATTCTTGATATTAAACCCATTTTCTAATTTGTTGCTTAACAGAGTCGGACTCTGAACATTTACATAGGACCTTTCCGCTCTGATACCATCGTAGACAATGACTACACTTACACGAGATGTAGAATATGATATTTTATTAAAATGGAGTCCTTTCATACATTGCGGTAGAACATCTTAAAATTCATTCATTAGGTGTGCTACTTGACCTAACTACTTTATATTATTGATACTTTGTTAATCTGTGATGTTCACTTACTCTTAACGTGACATTCATTACATAATCACCTTATTAAACTTGGACACCTAGCGTTATAATATTGGAATTTTAATACTCTAACACTAGCCATAGTCTTTTGTTGATCAGAATGACCACTCTTGCACATACCAGTGTTCCACCAGGATGTGTCCCTGTAGGTGAGGAGTGCACCCAACGTTTCCAATGCTCCGGGAATGGGATAATGCATGGGGAATTGTTTCCCCAGTGTGGGGGAAGCATTTCCCCAAAAGGGGGACGTCTGAGCAGACAACAGTTTTCAGGATTTTCAGATTGGCAGGATTATAGCATTTACACTGGACTGCAGAATATGATGAGTTTGCATGGGATGAATTTTATTGCTGGGGTTTTATTATTATTATTTTTATATTCTATAATTTTAGAGACAGGGACGCTCCTACACATCCCCCTTGTTCGTCTCCCCACTCCCATGCTCCCCTGTCCTGGGAATTTGGTGGAACATAGGTGCATACCACCATTAGATTTGTCTCTGTACATTTCACCAGGTCTTGAGTTCTGTGCTTTTGCTGTCAAAACAAATCTGTTTTCTTCACCATATTCCCTTGAAGCATGTTAATGAACTTGAATAGCATGTCAGTGAACTTCATTTCATTGTAGTAAAACATGCCACTATAGGTGATAAGGAAACTGGATATTGAAACTATCTTTGATAGTTGGATGCATGATAGATTAGTCCTATTTGGTATATTTTCTTGGTAGAATTACCCAGTAAGAGAAATTGGACCCAAGGATTTATATTTTCAATTGAGAATTGTTCTATTTGTAGTGTGATGTTGAGCGGTATTAGGTCTTAAGAAGCTTCCGTTTTGGTTGATGAGAAAATTTAAAATGATTTTGGTAGTTAATGTGTGTAATCTGAACAAGCAATTACTCCTTTGGTTTCTTCTTTTGCTTTTTGTATTGAGCCTACTTTTATTTGAAAATATAACATAAAACTTCCGGATAAATGATTAATTGCTTTTAGAATCCTTCCTCTGATTCATTATTTTGTGTTACAGATTCTGGCAGAAATAAGGCCTTATCTGTCTGGTACAGGGGGAGGTGATCTTGAATTTGTTAAAATTGATGGTCCCGTTGTAAAGGTGAGGATCAGTGGGCCCGCAGCTGAAGTTATGACTGTCCGTGTTGCTTTAACTCAGAAGTTACGAGAAAAAATACCTGCAATTGCAGCAGTCCAGCTATTGTAAGCTGGGTTTTTGTCTTAATGTTTCACATGGATAGAAACATCTACGTCTGCTGTGTATACATTACTGTTAACTAATGTGTTTCATTATGAGGCTCACCCTTGTATTGTTGTTGCCATCTCAATTAAATAGTTAGTTTTGAATTCATATTTTCCCATCAGATATCATGAAGAGTTTGTTGTATCTTGAAAAAGATTTCCGACGTGATGACTTCTCTATTGGAAAATCTATTGAAGAATTAATAATCAGCTATTGGCGGGTTAAAGTTTCTGACAAAATATTTGGAAACTACTGTCTGAGACTCCGAGTGCAAACATTTCACTTGCAGGCTAAGTCTAATTTATATTGGTATTAAAATTCTTATATTGTTGTCTGCATTATCCTTGAAGTCATCATTCAGGAAGTAGTTTGTTATATCAATTTGTCATCGAGGTAAATAGATACACATCAGCTTGATATATTCTAAAGCCTGTGTTACCGAATCCCCAGGGTCTTGAGGCTGGGTCTATGGATCCTTGTTTCGGATCTGGATGCAGATCTGCCATGTAAATGGATACTTCCTGCTCAGAAGTGGATCCTGTGCCAGCTAGGGCCCACATGCCGAATTCCAAGCAAATAATAATAGAGTGCCTTAAGTTTTTTTTTTTTTTTTTTAAATATATATGTTTACCACCTGTTTGAAACCCTAAGCAGTATATATTATAGAAAAAGCCCTTGACCCACACTGAATGTGGCAGAACATGAGTGACTGTTCAGACATTCAGCAGAAAGTGAGCATTTGTTTGAGTTCAGAGCAGAATGAGCATGTGGTGAGTGAGAAGATGGTGAGCAGTGACTGTCAACTGACACCATGGAGTAGGTGAGCAGTAGCACTGAGCACTGAATAATGATATACTGATATCGAGCAGTGGGTGAAGAAAGAAGCTAGCAAGTTATCAGCCTGGATAGCTACCTTTCACAGTTAAATTTTACTGTTATACTGTAATACAGTTCTTCATTCAAATCTTACCATTATATAGTAAAATAGTGTATCATTCAAGTTGATTCAAGTCTCTGTAGTAATGTTTATCAATACATGTTTGGAGGATGAGTGCCCACATACTTAAAATTTTAATTTTCAGTTTTTGACAACGCTAGTGGGAAAGCTCTGGGAAAGGTCTGGAACATTACATAGATAATAGTATATAGTGTATACACAGTTTTCAATATTCTTTGTGCACACAGGATGGATGTGTCATCAATAATTTGTTTAGATCTATCCTATTGAACTCTAGGTGAAAGCTCCTAGAACAATATGATACATAGGTTATAGTATGTTTGTCAAATAGTCTATAGCAGGTTGTCAAACAGTGCACCATATTCATTTACTATGACACCTAGTTGGGAATCTTTATACTTTAAGGCAGATTTCAAGAAAGATGTCTGGTAACTGGTTGATCATGATGTAGGTTTGAAATATCTAGATGACGAGAATGCAGGCTCATTTTGGGATATGTAGTTAGATCTACTCTACATTATCATATCAATAGATTTGATCATTGACGAGACACTCAATGTTGCATTTACTATTTTCTTTTTGTGCGAAGCATAATGCATCATGATTTTAGTCTTCAGATCTATAAATTATCTGCTAATTTCAGTCCTAATATTGTGATTCGTGAATGGTTTTGATTTTCAACTTTGAATATGTATTTTTAAAATTCTTTGATTATGTATTTTAAAATTTAAAAAATACTATAGTATTTTTTGTATATAACATTTCCCTGCTGTATCTGGCTCCCAGCTTTTCAAAATCCTAGCATAGATCTCCTTTCTACCTATAGAGACGGAGTATATAAACTCATTTTGGGTCAGCCTTAAGACTATTGGGTGGACCACCCCTAAACCACTTATGAAATCCAGGGGACAACAAAACTACGGCGCAATACCACTGCCACAAAACTACGAGCTACCCAAATAAAGAATATTAATAAACAGTACATTCAACATCTCCCTAGGTTATCACATTTGGGAAAGTTGGAATTATAATACCCCCTAATGACAACTTGCTTTAGACCCAATGTGTCTTGAAACTTGACTAAACTCAATGTTTTGGTGGAGATATCTGCCACTTGGTCTTTTAGTCTTGCAGTGTTGACTCCATATTTTCCATGTGATGCTTAGTACTCACCATATATATGTCGGTCACGAGTTCTATATTTTAAAGAAATTTCTGATAGATCATGAATCACATTCAATTTGAACATGAAAGAAAGATTAGCGTTAATTCTAATGTTCCATCCTTTCATGTGACATTATACTTGTATCATTAGCTTTTGCAAAATAAGCATGGTTGTTGAATTTGAAGCAGAAAACTTTTCCAATTCGTACAAGCCATGTATATTAGTATGGATGGCATGATCCATTGAGCATGTGCATGAAACGACCTTGGTACAACCCATCGGTTATATGCTGAACCACCTGTGTTCCCCAGTGCAGTCCTGGATACTTTGCACAACGTTGCTGAGATGGGAAAATTGTGAGAAACATCAGAGTCCCTTCTGCAGGTTGAATACAGTTGCCTATGATCTGTTGCGCTGCAACTTAAGCCATCATCCTGTCAGAAGTCTATGAATCCTTGATCACCAGAAGGTAGATTTTGTTGGCTATATAGTTTGCTCCACAAACTGCTATCTATTTGCCTCTCAATGTTTGGCATGGATGATCATGGTTACATGAGCACTACTTAGAAGTTGGGTAAGCACCCTCTAAAATTTCAAATTTAAACTACGCATGTTGCTGAAAGAAAGCATTTTTGATCCGTTGTTTCATTTTGTGAAAAACATTCTAACCAATGTTCCATGGAGATAGAGCCCCCCAAGGTGGGGTGCATGCATCCCATGTTTCCCATGCACTTGGTACAGGGGGAAACTCGGAGAAATGTTTCCCCACGTCCCTCTTTTGGGAAACTTGGAGAGATGCAAGGAAAAACCTTTCCCCAATGCGGGGGATGTGTTTCCCTAGAAGGGGTGCTTGAGGGTGCCCCCCCTAAAAAATGGTTGGGTGTTATTTTGAATTTTTCTTAAAAACAATAATTTATAAATGGAGAAATTTAATATTCAACCCTAAGGCCCTACTAATGCTATGTAATTAATGGTAAGGTCAAATTCTTAAAGTAAAATGATGAAAATGAAAGATATCCTTTTACTTAAATTTTTAACATTATCATTAATTGACTCACGATGTTTGAGAGTGGTTCTGACCTCATTGGATTTCATATGGAAAAAGTGGAATTTTAGATCCCACTCAAAATCCAACAAACTTAATAGTTTTCAGGATTTCAAAATTTTGGGGATTGCAATGTTTCCATTAGATTCTATCATGTATGAGGGTATGGAACTAGCATTTAATCAAGAGCACCATACCCTCTATGTACCTCGATGTTGGTGGTATTGATTAGTGAACTCCTTTGTCATGGCCTTGGTAAAAATTGTATGCATCACTCAAACAAAGTATTGACTTGACATAGTAAGCTTTTTCTATCTTATTTTTAATGCTTAGAGGGTGATTTTGATGATGGGGATCCCATTATATGCAACAATTTTGATGATATGTAGGTGTTTTTTGTAACATAAATTTTTTGGACTATAAAGGCAATCTGGATTCTCTATGTAGATGTATTTTTGGTTCAAATATGGATTATATGTTGGAAATATTGAGAGGGGTGACTTATTATTTCACTTCAATTGGTATTTCAATTCAATTAGTTAATTTTAACTTCACATAGCTTTAATTATCACTAGCATTAGATCAAAACATAAATGAACAACACTATTCAACAATGCACAACATCAAAGGAAATACACAAGAGGATTTTAGGTGGAAACACTTCTGGGAGAAAAACCACTAAACGCTTTATAATATAGGTCGTAAGGATTACATCAATAGGGAGCTCCAACTTCCATAGTTCCCTAGCAACAACTGGAAGGAGGCTCCAACTGAAAAGATGCTCCAACGCCTTGATTTACCAGCTCCAACTAGAAGGATGCTCCAATGCCATGGCTTTATCAACTTTCACTGAAAGGATGCTCCAACACCCTGCACAGGCTCCAACCTGCCCTAGCGCCACCCTGCCACCCTACTCAACAAGCCACAACTTGCCTTCAAGGCTCCAACCTTCAATTCATCACAGTGGACCACGATTCCATCTCATTGTAATTGGATCCACCTCTGCTCAATATAAACATAGACAACATCAAAAACAACTTGCTGATTCTATCAATCTGCAATATTGGCACCAACACCGATGCTCTCTGCTCACCAGAAGGATCAAACCTTAGCGACAAATCCCACTCTGACCAGCAGCCAAGATAAATCATGCTCAAATGCTTTCTTTGTTTAGCACACTCATTCAACATCAGCTCTGCTTAACTCCAGTATCAAACCCTAGGCAACAACCGTACTCAACAATATTCTTGTCAACAATGGTCAGCAACATATGAAATAAAAAAAACCTAGCAGCTTCTTGACAACAATCTGACCAACAATGACACAAAATACTCCAACTGCTTAAAACTTCATCAAATCCTGACAACAACATATGACAATCGTAGTACTATATACGCAACACAATCTTTGATTAGTGGCATTTCAACAAGATAACTTCACTACATGTGTTCAATCAATTGCCATGTACATTGATAAAATGCATGGCATTTTTACAAGGTAAACCCTTTGGAATGATTCAACGAGTGGTCATTAGCTCTGCTATAGAATGATCAAAAACACTTTGGTTATGTCCTTGATTATATATACTATCTGCTCCTAACAAATTCTTACCTCAGGTACTTGAAATAATGTCTCATACCTCAAGATGCTTGATATTAAGAGCGCCACTAACTGTCAATACCACTACGTCCTGCTCAATAAAGATTCTAGACATCAAATATATTTTCAAAAGACTTTTCAGGCTGTTTAATGCATCAACCCTGATCATGGAGGTTCTTCCGATTTCCAAATTGGACCAATAATGAGCTAAAAAAAACCCATAAAAACCAAACTCAACCATAGATTAACTTAGATGTTCTACATATTGTCCATTTCAAGATGAGCTTCTACAAATTGGCACAGCGACAATGCTACAAATTGGATACCACAAGTTTTGTAATTCATTTGACAAAACGACAAAATAAGCGAAAATAAAAATTAACTTTCTCACTTTGGGGCTCGAACCTGAGACCTCGGTCCAACCATTATGATACCATCTACGTTGCTCGACGATGTTTGCAGAATTACCTCCGATGTGTCTTTATTAATGACTACTACAAACAAATAGAAACAATGCCCCAAGACTATTTAATATGTTTGTCTTTATGTCAAGAGGTGGCCAAGCATCGTTAGTGTCAAGCAGATTTGTTAACAGGTCATATGCAACTGGTTCTGTGTCGCGAACTCTGCATTAGTGTCGACGTATGTAACCACTTGCGTGCGTATCTATCTGAGCGGGCCTGCTATGTCATGGGAAGAATAGTACAGTCAATTAAGAGAGCCGCCATAGCCACCATGTCATCGTTGATTGACGTGTCTTACAATATACTCTGGTCATATATTTCAACTGCTCACAACCTGTCCTTCGGGACTTTGTCCTAAGACATAACATACTCACGAGATCAACCACTTACAGAAATTTTGACGTTGTCCTAAGACATAACATGCTCACGAGATCAACCACTTTACAGAAATTTTGACGTCAGTGCTTTATTTGATCTTCACCCAATGTTGAGGTCTGACTGAATTCAGAATCAAAGATTGTTCACCACGAAACTGGCGCTCCATCCATGCTACAAATGGTGGGCTCATATTTATCAAATTATTGCAACGAACTTCACCTTGTTACAACTAGAACCTTTTCCACGATTTAGACGTAGGCCAAAACGACACCATTTAAATGCGATCTAGATCACATGTATGAAATTGCAGACTAATCTACTAGAATCCTCAGACCAGTCCACTGGTATAGTGATGCTGTAATAAATTATTATTATTATTATTATTTTCTAGTCAAAGCATCCAATTCAATCACTTCGATTTCTGTACCAAAATGAGAAGAAAAAACTAGCGAAAGTCAAAGGAGAGAGTGAAGGTCAAAAGAGAGCAAGCAAAGGTCAAAAAGGAGAAAATCAAGATTTCTGCCTTAATTCTGTTTACATGTGCGAAATTTTGGAGCTCTTGTAGGACTGAAACTTTAGGGATACTGCAAGTCAAAAATTTTGGAGTTTGACCAAATTTTGAGAGCATTGACCAATGTTGATTTTGTGCGAAATTTTGGAGCTCTTGTAGGACTGAAACTTTAGGGATACTGCAAGTCAAAAATTTTGGAGTTTGACCAAATTTTGAGAGCATTGACCAATGTTGATTTTGTAGACTTTGACTTGCTTGAGAAAAACTTGAAGGAGGGCTGACTTGGGGCTTTTGTGGTAGTCTTGGTCTTGGATATCTCACTCTGATATGATTCAATAAGAAAAAGATTGTTTGGGTTTTCCCCCTTGTGGGGTTTTTCCTTGACTTGGAGCCTACATCTTTGTGTTCTTTGTCTCTTGTGATCTTCATAGTTTGAATATTTTGGTAATTACTTGATGAAAAGAAGATAATGTAAGTAATATAGGGCCAATAACATTCACAAGTAATTATCAAGTAAGAGAAATCTACTCTAATCTACAACAATATTGATTTCTCAACATGGTATCAGAGCTAAGAGCTAAAGTGAAGGAAGGGCAACTTAAAGATCTCTTTTGTCGATACATTTTGAAGATATCTCTACAACAATCATCTCACTCTTTGGAGGACAACATTTGCAACAACTATACTTGAAGGCAAAAATAAGGAGACACAAGGATCATCATCTCTCTCTCTCTTGAAGGTATCATTGAAGACTTTGAAAAACATCATCAAGCTCTTGTTCATTCATCACTTGTCATTGAAGCAATCATCATAGTATCTTGAAGACAACTCTATAGAAGCCATTACTCGAGAATATCTTTGGAGAATCTGGGTAACATCATCAAAATTCTTGGAAGAAATCTTCTATCTACCTACTCTCCTTTGGCAAGTACTTTACTACATTCTATCTCTCAAACTCTTAGTCTAATGTGTTCTATATGTAGGGAAGCAAACAAGCTCGATGGAGCCTCTAATTTCAAGGCTTGGAAGAAGAGAATTTATTTGGTTCTCATAGAAAATGAAGCTATGGATTTCGTTTTGGGTAAAGTTCCAGCTTCAGACCAAAGTAAGACTCAAGACCAAATACAATAAGGGAGAGATTAGGGCTCAAAGAATCCTCTTTGAGTATATCAAGGATCACCTTGTCCCCTTTGTTTCAGATTTGACCACATCCAAAGGAGTTTGACAAATTAGTGAAATTATATTCCGTCAATACTACAGGTCATAAAATCTCTCTAAGGAATCAACTTTATAGAATAAGGTTATCAAAAGATGATGTGGCTTCATATCTTACGAAAATTTCAAAGTTGAAAGGTCAACTTCAAAGGCTTGAAGAAGTCATATTAGATTTAGAACTTAATTGCTTTCGTACTGAATGCACTACCTCCTGATTGGAGTGGCTTCGTAAGTAACATTGCAAGAAAAGAAACTCCAACATTTGAAGAACTTTGGGCACAATGTGTTTTAGAAGAATCTAGGTTGAAAGCAAAAGACAACACCAAACCCAATAATGAAAATGCTCAAGCTTTTGCTGCTAGATCAAAGAAGAAGTTTGGAATATTTGGAAGATTTGAACCCCATCATTGATACGACAACAACAACAATAGTCAACCATGTGGAAACCGAGATATGTTTAAAGTGCAATATTATGGTTGCAATGAATATGGACATTATAAAAGAGATTGTCCCAAAGATCCTAATAATAATAACAAGAGGAAAGAAAGAAGTGAAGATCACATTGCAGAAGATGAAGAAGTCGAAAAGAAACCAAAGGTTGAAGACCATAAGGACATCTACTATTGAATTCATATACTAGGTTTTGCAAGCAGTTTGGTTCCATTTCTTATTAGAAGATAAAAGCTAGAATAGCTGTTGTTGTTACATTTGAAGAATAGAAGATTCTTGGGTTTCACAAATTATAGTCATTGAAGAAGCATATAGTATTGAAAGAAATGGAGTCTACATAGTCAGGTGATTTTTATCAATATGAATCATCAATACATTACCCAGACAACAAGGTCTCTTGGCACACAACCTACAGGAGGAATCATCAATACATCTCCCAAACATCAATGTATCTTAGCACACAACCTACAAGAGGAATGATCAATACATCTCTCGAAAAGAAAGGTACCTCGATACACAAGCTACATGAGGAATCATCAATACATCTCTAGGACAACAATGTCTCTTGACACACAACCTACAAGATGATGGTCTAAACATGATGCTATGTAACCAATGCTCCCTCTTCAAGGGGATCCCAATTTCTTCATATTAGCAATCAGTTCATCATAAAAAATGTTTCCATGGTGGATTTCGAATAATGACATTCAGATGTTCTTCCAACTTTAGCTAGGGCTTCTCTTAGAAGCAAACATTAGCAACAACAAGACCATAATCAAATTTAACAAATATCAGAGTCTTGCAGCTTCTTCAAATCATTCATAAGGAAGATATTGATGGAACTATATTTCATTGTTCCAAGGATATCACCAGGTTTGTTGTATCTTAAGAGACAATCCCTCGATTGTGAAAGGAATTAGTGCTTAAGACATTTTAAAAGTGTGTCACATAAATTATTTTATCATGAGGTATTTGTTCTATCCCTCTGGAGACTAGTTTTCTAAAATAATTTATGATTTGGAATAATAAAATATTTCATAATGCCATTCACTGCAGATATCTGAATGAAAATAAGAACTACAGGGGAAACTCAAAGTAATATGCTAAAAACACATAACCTACCACTTTCAAGTTTAAGAGGAAATTCATGGAGAGAGAGGAAACTCGAAATAATATGTTGTAAACACAAAATCTATTACTTTAAAGTTTCATTGGGAGTTTGTGAAGAGAGGGGAAACTCAAAATAATATGATGTAAACACAAAATCTATTACTTTTAAGTTTCAGAGAGAATTTGTGAAGGGAGAAGAGATGGAGTGAAAGAGCGCAAATTAAGGTTATTTAACTCTTACTCACAGATGTAATTAAAAGACTAGCTGCTACATTACTTCACTTCATTTAAAGAATAAGGGACACAAAATAGCACAAGAAACACGAATCACCATCAACAGTTGTAGGAAACTTGCTGTTTCTTTCATTTATCCATCATAAAAAGAAGTACAAAATGTAATCCCCAAGAGGTCTAGAACTCAACCCCCTGCTTCCCTCTTTCTCTCTTCCTTAAATACAAATAAAAGCAGTTTGTAACTGCTCGAGCTTCTTGAAACTCCTAAAATGCCTAAACTGTTAAACTACTTATTACATTGCAATCGAGGACACAATTGTAGCTTCAATCTTAACAAAGAAAACAAAATACACTTGGAATATAATCCTTTTGCTGAGTCTGATTTGTTGCTGATGTGTCTCCTTCCGTTTCGGCTGTGATGTCCTAACAGTCTGCATAAATGGATCTCTACCTGAATCTGCCCATGCTTTTGCGTTTTGGATGCTGTCATCATGTCACCTGCTACCCGAATCTACCTCTTCTGCGTGTGCCTGCTGTGTTTAGTCTTCTATTCTCCTTTTCTTTGCATCGGGTCACTTACCCGAGTCTCTCTGCCCGCGTTTAGACTTCCATTATCAAGGCGTTCCACCGGCTTTACGTTATAATCCTCCTTTCTTCCTCTGATGCGATTTAACACAAGAGATGCCTTACCTCCAGATTTGAAAACCTTTGGAGTTCACTTTTGAAACCACATTGCACCCCCCCGCAAATCGCAAATCAGGGATTTTGTTATGAAAGACGAGAGGTAAGTGTTAAATTTTGCGATGTGCAAAGTGCGGCGGCAGAAGGTGACGTGGTAGGCGGAGGTGGGGCCAATCGCAAATTTCAAATCGGTAGACTTGTTATGAGAAATGGGAGGTAAGTGTTAAAAGTCGCGAAGTGCGATGTACGATGGGTGGAAGGTGACGTGGCAAGCGGAGGTGGGGCCAATCTCAAATCGCAAATCGACAGATTTGTTATGAGAAATGGGAGGTAAGTGTTAAAAGTTGCAAATTGCGATGTGCGATGGGCAGAGGGTGACGTGGCAAGCGGAGGTGGGGCTAATCACAAATCGCAATTGGCGATAGGAAACATTATCACACTTCGCACTTCGGCGATCATAACATATTCCTTTAGTGCCTTTCCTCCCGACATTGCGATGTGCGATATGCGATCACATCGCATCACAATATTGTAAGTTTAACCATATTTAAAACTTGTATCCTTTACCAAATGCGATATGCGATACGATCTTCGTCGTCCATCTCTCCGTTTCATTTCTGCGCTTTGATCCTGACCGTCTATTTTTCCCTTTGAGCCTCCTCCAAAACTCTTGAGTTTTTAAGGAAAATATGCCATTTCTCTGCCTTCGGGAAATTAATTTGTTTCTCCACGTTGTAACCCTCCCGAGCTTGCGAATACGCTCGACTCGACCCTGACCTGTATGTAATGTTTTGAACACTTCAATCAACTTGACTCTTGAACTGTTTTGCATGCGAATAAGTCCGACTTGACCCCTCTTGCACGCCTTTCTCTTTGTTGCTCCTCTGGCTTAGATTACACCTCCAATGCTGCTGCTTCCTTGATTTTGGTTCTGGTGCACATGTGATGATGAATCTTCGTTGAGCTTGTGGTTATTCTTTCGAGCATATTACATGTCTTCTTGAAATTTTAACAATTGTTCCTCAATAACCTTGAATTTCTCAAAACCTCTTTTGAATTTTAGCTGAGTCAAATTAGGCTACAACAAGGTTCATGCCTCAATGACAACTCCATGTTACAGAGAATTCCTTTGACTTTGTTTTCTCCCTCCGAGTGAAAATACTATCATGGTTCTTTTTGTCTTATTGTTCTTCCGTCATTTCCAGTGATCGCCACACCTTGGCAGTCACCATTATGTACTTGCAATCCTCAGAAGGAGGTTGTGGAAGAATAAGACCAAGCAAGCAAGCAAGCCAAGAGGTTCATATTGAAATAATCAAATAGAAACAATCAAGATAATACTTATCTCTTGAGAGTGTGTCAACTCCCTCTTGATCTTAGCCTTCTTAGATCGAGTCAATATTATCACATTATCAAGGAGTCCATACTATTATCAAAGAGTTTACATTATTAAAAAGGAGTCCATGTCATCATTAAGGAGTTATCATCATCAACAAGGATTTTATGAAGTACAAGTCATCAAGGAGTCCATATCATCATCATTATCAAGGAGTTTTCATCATTACCAAATCATCATCATCATAAGGATTCTACATTGTCATTGAGTCCATATCTTCATCATCATGAAGTAGTCTTTTCCATATCCCCAAAGAGTCCACATCATCTATATTATTAGGGAGTCCATATCATCATCAAGTCAAAATCATTATCATCGATATCATCGATATCATCAACAAATCTACATCATCATGTCATCAATGAGTCCACATTATCATCAAGGAGTCTAGTCCAATTCATCATCAATGATTCCATGTCATGAACGAGTTCTCATTATCACCATCAACATCATCAACGAGTCCACATCAGCATCATCATCATCAAGGAGTAAGCATCAATGTGTAAGGAGTCCAATCACATCATTTACGTCATCAATAATTCATACATCATTTCCATCAAGGAGTATTCATCATCAACGAGTACACATTGTCAACATCATAGAATACACATCATCATCATTAAAAAGTCCACATCACCCATCCACAAGGAATCCATATCATCATCCACATCATCAAGAAGTCTGTATAATCATCATCAAGGAGTCCATATTATCATTGAGTCTATATCTAATCCAATTCATCATCAACGAGTTCATGTCATCAATAATTCCATGTCATTAATGAACCCATTTCATCATCAAATAGTTCTCATCATCATCATGAATCCATATAATCAATATTATCATCAAGATTCTTTATCATCATCAATAAGTCCACTTCATAAGTACACATTATGAACAATCCTACATCCTTTTTCTCCTCTCTCTTAATCTTTGAGACTAATCACTCTGTCACATAATTAAAGAGTCCATATCATCATCATATCATTTTTATGGAATCTATATCATCATCAAGAATTCCACAACATTAGTAAAACAAAAAACGAAGTGCAAAAAAATACTTATCTCTTCAGATCATGACAAATTTCACCAAATTACTTTCAATGTTTTGTCCCCATATTGCAACAAGGTTCTGTTTCATGAACTCATCGTCATGTCCATCGGGGTTCTTACCATTTCCTCTTTCCATCATGCTCATCATCATCTTTCTTCCTTCACAGTTGTCTACAATTTTTCATTGACAAATACAACCAAGAAAAATATACAAAAACAAGAGCATTCTGACAACCTAGGATTTTCATGATTTCTCGAAAGTGTGCTTCTAGGGTTTTGGATAGAAACCCTAGAAATCCCATGACCTATCCCTTATAGGGTTTTGAATTTCAATGGAAACATCCAGCCCTAGGAATTTGACTTTCAAGCCCTAGGATTCATTTTTACTTCAAAATTTGCTACGGGTTTTATCACATTCAATAGGTTATCCTTTTAAAATTTACATGTTTCAAACCCTAGATGTTACTTTCCAAATATAGGGTTTCTTGAGAGGGAACAATCAATTAAGGTTAGGGTTTATTAGATTTTCTTCTCCAAATGAACCTAGGGTTTTTACAAATCATAGCCAATCCGATGTTAGTTTTGATTGAAACAACAAGAGAAACAAAACATATTTATCTTTGAGATCAAGACAATTCCCACTTGGTCTTGACTTTGGATGAAGTAGCAATGCCCTTGACTTCATATTTTCCATTGTCTCCAAGCTCAACCTTTCGATTAATTTGGATAGCTAGAATGAGTGTTTAGATTCAAAATCACTTCTGATGTGCCTTCTTTTTGGTGATGGCTCATTTAGATCAACTGTAGATGCACAATGTCCTCTTCTTATTTTACGATCGTCATCCCTTTCATAGTCATCTCTTTGATTATTTTGATAACATCGAGTTTGATAATGACCATAAGCTTGACAACGAAAACATTGAATATTTGACAAATCTCTTTTCTCTTCCATTTTTTCTATCTCTTGTATTTGGAAATGGAGGAGGAGGTCTTTTATGAGAGGTAGAGTCCTTTCTTGAAGTATATTTAAGACCTTGTATTTTACCAACAATATTTTGTAATTTTCCAAAATTTGGTTTCCTCTTCTTGTTTCCCTTTGCTTGAGATGCAAATGCTTCTATATTTGGATCTTCAATTTATACTCTAGAATAGAGTCTTGACTCTTATTATCAAAGAGTTTACATTATTAATAAGGAGTCCATGTCGTCAAAGAATCCATGTCATAATTAAGGAGTTATCATCATAAACAAGGAGTTTACGAAGTACAAGTCATCAAGGAGTCCATATCATCATCATTATCAAATTATCATCATCATCATAAGGAGTCTACATTGTCATCGAGTCCATATCTTCATCATCATCAAGTAGTCTTGTCCATATCCCAAAAGAGTCCACATCATCTATATTATTAGGGAGTCCATATCATCATCAAGTCAAAATCATTATCATCAATATCATCAACAAATATACATCATCATTTCATCAATGAGTCCACATTATCATCAAGGAGTCTAGTCCAATTCATCATCAGCGAGTCCATGTCATGAACGATTTCTCATTATCACCATCAATATCATTAACGAGTCCACATCATCAAGGAGTAAGCATCAATGGGTAAGGAGTCCAATCACATCATTTACATCATCAATAAGTCATACATCATTCCCATCAAGGAGTAGTCATCATCAAGGAGTACACATCATCAACATCATAGAGTGCACATCATCATCATTAATGAGTCCACATCACCATCCACAAGGAATCCATATCATCATCCACATCATCAAGAATTCTATATAATCATCATCAAGGAGTCCATGTTATCATTGAGTCTATATCTAGTCCAATTCATCATCAACGAGTTCATGTCATCAATAATTCCATGCCATTAATGAACCCATGTCATCATCAAATATTTCTCCTCATCACCATGAATCCGTATCACCAATATTATCATCATCAACGAGTCCACTTCATAAGTACACATTACGAACATTCGTACATCCTTTTTCACCTCTCTCTTAATCTTTGAGACTAATCACTCTGTCACATAATTAAAGTGTCCATATCATCATCATATCATTATTAAGGAATATATATCATCATCAGGAATTCCACAACATTAGTAAAACAAAAAACAAAGTGTAAGACAACTTCCACTAAATTACTCTCATTGTTTTGTCCCCATATTGCAACAAGGTTCTGCTTCATGAAATCATCATCATGTCCATCGAGGTTCTGACAATTTCCTCTTTCCATCATGCTCATCATCATCTTTCTTCCTTCATAGTTGTCTGCAATTTTTCATTGACAAGTACAACCAAGAAAAATATATAAAAAACAAGAGCATTTTAACAACCTAGGATTTTCATGATTTCTCAAAAGTGTGCTTCTAGGGTTTTGGATAGAAACCCTAGAAATCCCATGACCTATCCGTTATAGGGTTTTGAATTTCAACGGAAACATCCAACCCTAGGAATTTGACTTTCAAGCCCTAGGATTCATTTTTACTTCAAACTTTGCTATGGTTTTTATCACATTCAATAGGTTATCCTTTTAAAATTTACATCTTGGAAACCCTAGATGTTACTTTCCAAAATTTAGGGTTTCTTGAGAGGGAACAATCAATTAAGGTTAGGGTTTATTATATTTTCTTCTCCAAACGAACCTAGGTTTTTTACAAATCATCGCCAATTCGATGTTAGTCTTGGTTGAAACAACAAGAGAAACAAAACATATTTATCTTTGAGATCAAGTCAATTCCCTCTTGGTCTTGAATCTAGATGAAGTAGCAATGCCCTTAACTTCATATTTTCCATTGTCTCCAAGCTCAACCTTTCGATTAATCTGGATAGCTAGAGTGAGTGTTCAGATTCATAATCACTTCTGATGCGCTTTCTTTTTGGTGATGGCTCATTTAGATCAGCTGTAGATGCACGATGTACTCTTCTTCTTTTACGATCATCATCCCTTTCATAGTCATCTCTTTGATTATTTTGATAACATCGAGTTTGATAATGACCATAAGCTTGACAACAAAAACATTGAATATTTGACAAATATCTTTTATCTCTTCCATTTTTTCTATCTCTTCTATTTGAAAATGGAGGAGGAGGTCTTTTATGAGAGGTAGAGTCCTTTATTGAAGTAGATTTAAGACCTTTTATTTTACCATCAATTCTTTGGAATTTTCCAAAATTTGGTTTACTCTTCTTGTTTCCCTTTGCTTGAGCTACAAATGTTTCTATATTTGGATCTTCAATTAATACTCTAGAATAGAGTCTTGACTCCTCTTGTGTGCATGCTGCTCATAATTTTTCAAAGGTTGGAGCATTATCTCTTGTGCTAATACTTGATTAAAATGAGTCCCAAGATCTAGGGAGACCACCCAAAGCAACATCTACCAATTCCTTATCAGATACTTTTCATCAATGGCTTTGAGTTGGTCTAATTTGAGATATGTTGACAAAATATGATGCCACCATGTCGTTCTTTGTCATATTGATGTTACGAAGCTGACCTCTTAGATTGGTAGATTTATTCACATTATTGAGGGTATACAATCTAATAATGGCACCGTACATAGCTTTAGCAGACTTATGTTCAACAAGATAGGGAGTCAAATGATCCCTAACATAATCCAATAGAATACTTCTTTCTAAAATATCGTATTCAAGATACTTCTGTTTTCTTGTTTGATTAGATGTTTTAGTAACTTTATCTGTTACAATTCCCAAGACTTTGTTCCTTTCAAGGATGATCTCAACTCTTGCCTTCCATGCCCTATTGTTAGTGGCTCCTTAAAGCTTGCTTTCAGTCTTCATGAATGAAAAATTCATGATGAAAATATATGAAAAAATAAAAAAGCCTTTCAATTGTTCTTTAAGATGCTTTTCAAGTGTTCTTCAAGTGCTCTTAAGTTGATCTCTCTACTCTTTTCCTGCACCAAAGCTCTGATACCATGTTGAAATTCTAGTGATGCAATGACTAGAGTAGTTTTTCACAAATGAGAACTACTTCTATTGATGTAAATTGATCCTTCTTTATAATTTAGTCAACAAGTAGAAATACATGAAAAATTTCAACCAATTATTCTTCAACAAGAGTAGTATCATAGTAGAAAATGAATAATAGACAATTAGCAAGAGACATGAGACACCAAGATTAGGCTCACAATCAGTGAAAAACCCACTAGGGGAAAACCCAAAATTATTTCCTTATGAGAGAAATTTTGTTCATCAAAAGAATCAAGAAAACAGATCCAAAAATACCCCATTTCACTGTAGTCAACGAGCCATTTAAGTAGCTACAAATTGTAGTCAAAATAACCCTTCTTATCTTCTTTGCATGTGTATTCTCTTTGTAATATAATTCTAAATTGTGTGCGATGGCGGTGTTCGAATTAGGCTCAAACACACACACACACACACACACACGTGTGTGTGTGTGTCAAGTTAGAGCTTATAGCCTAATGGAGCCGACATGGTGACCTTCCTTAGAGATGGCTTGTAGGGTTGATTGAGATGACTTGTAAAATTAGGATGGGATGATTTTAGATGTCTAAGTTTGATTTCTCTCAACATTTGATGAAAAATGCCGACCATAACTACCTTAAATTTCAACAGTAATTAGATTCTAGAATAGTGAATGATGAATTTAAGTGAATGTATACAATATTTTACTATTTCAATCATTGAATCATTTATGATGTATGAATCAATTTTTTTCATTATTGATTTTGAATTTGAATCATGTTTACAAACACACACACACACCCTCACATCACCCCATCTCCCCCTAAATTTATCCAAAATTTGGGGGTACTCCCACACATCTCTCTTGTGCGTTTCCCTGTTCCCACATCCCCTCGTCCTAGAAACTTTGTGGAAAATTAATTCTAAATTGAGAAAGTTCAAAATGGAGGGATGATCAGCTTTTGTACTTGGGTGATACATGAAGGTGTATATGGGGTTCAATGATGTTGATATTGGGCTCGTTTTGTTGTGTTTGGCACGATTTTGTCTTGTTTTCCATGTCTCAGTGGTGGCCTTGTGTCGATGGTTAGTATTCAGGGGTCTGTTAGGCTCAATGTATTTGGGATCAATATTCTTAGTGTTGCAAGCGAAGTGAGTTTCTGATTGCTTATTTGTGTTAAATGGATTTATCTTTCCCAGTGTATTTGGCATGAGGAGATGATTCCAATATTTGCAAGATTCCTTAAATCTTGTAATACCTCAAACAGGCATTCAAAAAAATATTTCAATCAACAATTATTCTAGGATTTCTTTATCATAGAAAAACTGTTATTTTCTGAAGTTAAATCAGTTATGATTTTTTCTAATCACCAAAATTGTATTGAGGTGTAATCTTAATTAAATAACTAAACAAGGAGATGTAATCATCATTAGCTTTATATTAATACTTTTGATACATACTATTTCTTATTTGTTATCAATGTGGAATTGAATGCTATGTTTACCATCTAAATTGATTAACCCTACGATGATAAAAACTCTTTGAAATTCCTTTGTTTCACCTTAATTTGGGAAGTGAGAGATGCAATGATTGCATCTAGATGTTCTTAATTTATCACGGTGCTTAATAGATTTGGTGTAAGATAAATCTACATTGATGTATATAAAAAATTATATAATCATGGCATCCATTATCTAATTATTTTCCAAATTGATAACTTGTGATTGGTTCCCAATATACATTGCATTTTTGAAATTGATGAAACCTGAGAACCCTATTACCATTAACACAAAGTACAAACACTACTAGTGAACTATAATTATATATCCAATAATACAAAATTGAATAGAATTGTTAAATTAAATAACACCCTTCGTGGATTATTCTGCACTCTTCATGCTATGCATTATTTCTCAATAGGTGATTGCATAAAAGAGTTTTACCTTTGGTGGTTGGTTTAATCCCATAAAAATGGAAAGTTTAGCTTCTATAATCCTTGGTAAACATGCATCATTTAAAATAATGAGCTAAATCACAAGGGAAGATGGGAATATAGTTTCATAGGAGAAACCATTAGTGAAGTACTATGTAGCTTGATTCCTCTTTATTTAGAAGACTCCCTTTTTGCAATCATTTTGAAAAGTTTAGTATCTGGTCCTTTAATACTTATATCCCAATACATTAATATAAATTTTTCATTTTCAAACATTGAATCTCTTCTATTTATTTTGTTAAATTTATTTTTAGTTATCATCTTTCACTCTTCATAGACTATAGAAGTATGTAATACATCCCTCATAAAATCAAAAGTTTGTTAAGTGAAGCAATCCCATGCATCCTTGCAACGTAGCTAACATGGGTCCTATGAACTATGTAATGAGAAAAAATTGCGATTTCACTAATACATGAAAAATCTCAAAATTTTAGGGCTTAAGCTCATTTGAGTGCAATAAGTAATTATTGATCATAACTGATCTATGCAAATCAAATCGAAGTTGTGTCATTGATAACATAACTTTCTTTGACACCACTATAGTTATCAATTGCAAACCAATGATCACTCACCCAACTTCTCTATAGTGATATTCAATATTGCACAATCAATTCTACCAAAGTTACAGATCAAGTTCTAGCCGCATTACACTAAAATTTAGTCAAAATCACAACACAGTTCCACACTTGAGCACTTAGTGTACTCATACACATTGTAATTAGTGAAAATACTTATCCTTTGCAATAAAAATGTGTATTGTTTTGGGTTAGATATGGTATGTATTCCCAACTACTAAAAGTTAGCCAAAAAATAAATATAAAAGAAGAATTTTGAATTTAAATTTCCTCCAAAAATTCATGTCAACTCCAATTGCTTAAGTTAGCTCAGCCCAAGGTACATGCCCATTGGGGCACTCTAATCTACTATATATACACCATTCATATTCCTCCATTGAACATCAATTCAGATCGCACAAATACAATATCCTCTATTCATCTATGCAAAGGAAGGAGAAGAGGAGTAGTTCAAAGTTTAACCACACAATCCAAGTGTTGACCAAGCAATCTTATCTTTGTTTTGACTAGGTTTGACCCCGCACGTGTGGAAAGAGGCTAAAATAATTCTAGTAATTTCATTGGGTAGTGGTTTGAATTCTGAGGAAATTTTAGGAGGCCAAAATTTCAAGAGGTCAAAATTTCTCAGTTTGACCAAGTTTGAATTGGCTTGTTTAGTGGGAATTTTGACTCTATTTGAATGGAAAAATCAGATTGTATCTCTTGTTAAATTGAATAATTTATCTAAGAAAAGGTTGTGTTTTTCCCTAGTTATGGTTTTCCCTGGGTAAAATTTTGCGTCTCTTGTGTTTGGTTGTCTCTTCATGATCCTACTGTCATTATTGTTTCATTGTTAATATTTTCTATGTGTAATATATTAATGATAAATATGACACAAGAACATTAGCTAAAGAATAATTAGAATTAATTATCAAATTGGAAAGTCTTGAATAACCAACATGGCATAAGAGCGCAGGTTAAAGAGCATCCAAGAGAAGCCATAATCTGAATATTTTAGCCCTAGTTAAGGGAAGAAAACCTTAGAACAACTAAAGAAAAATTATGGTTATAGTATCCATAGCTAAAGAAGAAGAGGGAAAAAATCCATAGATTAAGGTTGAATTCTTGCATGCTTAATCATATATGGACCGAATGACCTCAAAAGGGCATATATGGACCGAATGACCTCAAGAGGGGCTAAGGGCCTCAATCCCAAAATAGGAAGGCCGAAGTTCCATTTTTTCTTGAGAATTATACACCTTTCTTATGGAGGTCGTGATCCATTTCCTAGAAGGTAAATTACCTTAAGGAGGTTTATTTGGAGGCCGTGATAATATTATGGAAAGTACTCATAGAAGGAAAAAATCCTCTTGGAAAGGATGAGTCATCTCAGAGCTAATAAGTCTAAACTGTTCCTATTGCTACTATGGTTTTAAGCGAGGCCAAACAAAAGTTCTTGGTGATGATTTTTGTGAAGGAAAGTAAGTTTGAAGAAGGCTAAACTCAAGTTCAGAATGTAGAATAAAGGTGTTGATTTCTACCAGCAAGTCAAGACAGTATAACAAAGCCTAGCTTAAACACATGTTCTCTTTTGGGTATGTTTGGGCAGAATTAAATAAACCCTAACTCATGCATTAATGGTTGAGGATGAGGATGAAGATGATGATAGATTTGTATGATTTCTATAATAAGGCAAGGTCCAAGATGGAGCTGAAAATTTCCTTTAATCCTCAAATATAAGTACTCTATATCTATCTCTTCCTTGATTATTATTGATTTATTATTAGTTAGCCTCTTATATTTGTTTCTTTGTCTAGGGTATAATCATTTCTTCCATGAAATCCTAGTGATAATTACAGGTACATCATAAATATTTCCAAGGCTATGGAAGAAGATGAAAGTATTGGGAAGAACCAAGCAAATATTGTGAAAAAGAGGATTCTCTTAGAGTGATTTGTGTTCAAGGGGGAGAAATTGTACTAACATTTATAACCATACGTGGTGATAAAGAAAGATCCTATTTTAGAGGAAGCGAGCAAGACAACAAGTTTGAAGGATGCCATGATGGAGGAAATTGTGTCGAAGTGAAGTCAGTGGCGATTTCCAAGTGGATTTACAAGATGAAGTATGTGATAGATGGAAACATATATAAGTACAAAGCACAAATTCTGCCAAGAAAAGGGAGAGGAATATGAAGAGACATTTTCTCTATTTTCTAGGAACACTTATGTTAGAACTATTATTTTTGTTGCTTCTATTGTGGGTTGGAAATTAGATTAGGTGGATGTGGAGATGAATTTCCTTAATGGAGTAATTTAGGAAGAATTGTGTGCAGAGCTACCTCGGGGCTTTGAGGTACATGAGAGGGAATCATATGGATGGGTATCTAATGAGTCTTGGTTTATCTTGTCATCAAATGAATTGTTTTTTATGGGAGTATAAGGACTCATGTGACAGAGGAAGCAACAATGCGAAAGAATTTACTTTCGTGATAAAGGGAGCTATCGATATTACCACAGGAAACCTTGCTTTAGTGTCAGAGGGAGTTTGCCTTTGATTTCAAGATGAAGGATCTTGATTGGATACATTACTTCTTGGAACTAAAAGTGTGGAAAGAACTAGATGAGATCTTCCTTGATCAAAGGAAGCCTATTATTACAATCCTTCAAAAATTTGGGATAACAGACAACAAATCCATGGCCATTCCCATGTTTACCAATCTGAAGAAGATGAGTGGCAGAGGGAGAAAACTATAATTCCAAGGTGACTGGAAAGCAGTTGCGGTACATCGTATGTTGAGGTATTGACATTATACAAAAGGGAGCAGTGAGGCTCCAATGCATTTTATATGGATGAGAAGGTTGTTGATATTCTAAAAAAGCCTTTATCCCATGATGAAGTTTGTATACTTTTGGGACAAGATTGGAGTAGTTGAGAATGCTTCCCTTGGTTAAATGGAGTGTTGACGTTTTAGCATCAGGGGATGAATATTCTCCCTAGGTCAGGATATTGACTAGGGGCCATGTGATGTAGCTTGGGAGATTATCCTAGATAGAATCAAGGCCTAAGGTGCTCCCATGACTAGGAGTTACTTAACCATATTGACAATGGTTATTTGGATAGTGGGTTGAGTGAGTGCTTATAGCATCGGGAAAGTGATTTTCCATTCAATATCATGTGACAACATATGGAAATGATAAATGGGCCCAAGGTTTCACCATGTGTTAGGGGGTGCCTAATTCCAAGTGATGACTTGGTGGATTAGTGAAACAAAGACTAGTCTTGACCCCAAAAGGCTAAAAGGTACTTGGCCAATAGAACCCCAAAAGGCCTTTAGCCAGTGGATGACTAGATCCATTTTTAAAGGGGATGTGTCTAATGGGCGACTAGATCCATTTTTAAAGGGGATGTGTCTAGTGGGTGACTAGATTATTTTACGTGATGTTGATTCAAGATTCTTTCCATGTGGTTCTATTATAGAACATGAGGTGGATGGATTCGTCAACATAACTAACTCATTCATCCTTTTCTTGGAATAGAGAAATTTTTTAACAAGAGATAATCTAAATAATTCAAAGATAATACCTCCCTTGCTAAGAGGGAGTGTTGAATTTTAGGGTAGCTTCGGTTAGTATCCCCAACCACTCCAAGTCGACTCACAAAATAAATATAAAAGAATAATTTTGAATTTAAATTGCCTCAAGAAAATCAAGTCGGATCCAATTTCTTAAGTTGTTTGTTATCTAGGTTCTAAGTATGTTAGTTATATTCATTGCATGTTCTAAGTAATATATATTTTATCCTTCGAAATAAATCATCATAAAAATCTTGGGTACTTCTCCCTATTTCAAGGATGGTATCCAATGTGAGGTGGGTGATGTGGAATTTGTGTGCTTAATGTTTTTGGAATCAAACTAGAGACTTGAGTAGCATGCCACATTATAGGCAATGTATCGGGGATGGTAGCACTAAATAATAGGGCTAACTCAAGGCTTCTGAGTAATATATTTTAGAAACAATAAACTTTATATTAAATGAAAAATTACTAATACCAAGGGTACATGATAGTACAATAGGGAAACATTGTCTGTAGAGATTTATTGCTCTAACACAAAGTGTGTGAATTTATGGCAAACTTAGCTCGAAAAATATACAAATATTTAGCTTACAACATTATAGTAGCAAAGTTTATGAATATGGTATTGGAAATAATGAAAAATCCACTAGAGGTCATTACAATTGCATAGATGGTGAAGCACAAATATTTGAGTGAGTGAAAACATTTTCCTAGGCCTATGTGTTGGAAGTTTTTGCCACCAAAGAACTTGGAACTAACATGTGTAGACAAGGGACACATACGGTGCAAAAAATGCTGCTGATATGAAACATGTAGTTGAGTGAATCTCGAATGAGCCAACTTTGAGTAGAGACTTCCAACAATAAAAGATAGAAGTGGTGCAAGTCAATCTGAGAATGCATTTGGATCCAAAATGTCTGGGATTCAGGGGGAAATGAATCAATTTATTTGAATATAAAATGTAACATAAATCTTAATGATCAAGTTAATGATATATGTAAGAAGTAATTGGCATGAAATAGGTTAGTCAACTTGAATTAACAATGTGATAAATCTTAAATAAAACAAATTTTCACATGAAGACAATCATGTTGGATTTATTTTTTTCTTATGGGCCAAAGCATCATAACTCTATCAAGAGAAATATTGTGAATCCAAGTTGCAATAAATTTTGTGAGAGATTGAGAGTTGTACAAGTTTTGTATTTTGTTATTCCCTTAGCATCATACATGAAACATAAATTGTATCATTATATATCTTCACGTTTGAGGTTTTTAGTGTAATAAAACTGTGGTTTTTTGTTATATTGTAGTCTTATGATATTTTTATCATTTGTGATGATCTCAGTTAACAATGATTCTTTGAAATTGGTGACACTAATCCTAATGCAAATCTAAGTTACGTAGTAATATGCAATTTGAAGTAGAAAATTATTTTCCACTATGACTATGGTTGTTGACAACTTGTCACGTTTGTGCAATTTCAAGAAGTAACTTGGGTGGAATTAAATACCAAATCAAGACATCAATTTAAAATATTATGAACTCATACATAATCCTTAAAAGTGGTGGTGTCATAGTTTTTTGATTGCATGATCAATAACACAAAGATGAAATGATTCACCAAAAGGTAACAATAATCAACAATCTCCTGTCACACTGATAGAATCATTGTTGTCAAATTTTGTATAGTTTATATGTAGTGCAAATATTCTTTCTCAAGCACTAGAAACAACATTTTTTACATTTGACCAAGATGAAACATTTATATCTCCCCACATTGTTAGATAAATGACACTAGACTAGTCAACCAACTAAAAAACCAACCCAAGCTATGCCACAACATACATTTTATATTATAAACATAATCATTAAGGTTTTTTATGGTACTTGGTCTTCATGTCTCTAAATATACACTTCTTGATAGTTGCACACACAATTTCCAAAGGATTCCACTTCCATGGTGTGACAATAATGACTTGTAATCATGTATTTAAATTTATGTGGACATGTGCTTTGTAGTAATCAAAGTTGAGTTAGTCTACACCAACTTAGTATGGAAACAACTAGCTAGTGCAACACTTATATTCCCTATCTACATGTGTATGTTGTTGTTTCCATTTTACACATTTCTCCAAAAAAAAAAAAAAAAAAACTATAGAATCACATTAATACTTAGCTAAATATATTTTTTTGATATACAAAACAAGAATACATACAACATTGTGTGATTTTTCATCATCTCAAACATTCCCCTTAAATGAAAAATCATACTTATCCATTCCAAAATATTATTTATTTTTTTTGCAAATATTCATAGCTTAATGCCTCTAAAAATATCAATAACTTGGTTGCAATGTTACATAGTTATGGCTTGATCTATGATTATTGCTACAATTGTATCAAGTAATGAACAATGCGATTTATTTGGGCCTTAAACACAATTTTTTTTCCATTTAATTCTGTTATGGTTGTCATAAAATAAAGTAGTTTGCGAATCACATATCATATCAATATATTCAAAGACTTATCTAAGCTATATGCTTTGAATGCTTCAAACAATGTTTCCTTATTCTTCCTCAATAAAAGAGAGCACAATAATTTGTTGCATCATGCTACTCCATGAAATTATTGTGAATACCATATGAAATGCATGATTTTATGTAGGTCTATTATCATGTATGCACACTTAGCCCAATTATAACCAATGAACATAGTTAGCACACAATATTTACTCCTAGCTTATTCTAGTCCCTAATACAATGTTCCTTCAACATATTGCAATATTCTATTTACAATTCCAATGGCCTAGCTTTGACTCCCTTATGTGCATTAGTATCACACCGATTATTAACTTGTGTTAGGTTGAGTTATAGTCATATAAATATGACTTCCATCAATAGTTTGTATATGGTTGTGCTCATTGGTTTCCTTTGTTCATGTTTGTTAAGCTAAACTCCTATTTCCATGGGAATATCTTTTGGTTTACAATGTGAGATTTTGACCTTAAATAGACCACCAATATGTTCAAGCTTAGAAAAACATGTCTCAATTTTTTGCTAGGTTTCCAAACCAAGAAAGGAAATTAAAGCTTACCATCTCAGAAGTTTGCTTAAAGACTTTTTCCAACTTTGCTATTCCATTATTACAACTTATTTTCATAATCAATTCATCAACATACATATGAAAATGAATAACTCATAACACATTGTCTTCACATATGGGTTATGATCATAATAACTCATGATAAACTTGATTTATCTAGTACTCATCAATGTGAGAGTACCATGCTTTTGGTGCGTACTAAAAACCATATAAAACTTCCTATGCTTAGCACATGAAAATCTTCTTCCTAGGGTTTACAATTATTTTTGGTTTCTCCATATAAACCTCTTAGTCATTGAAGATATAATGCTCCCTCCCAACCCCTTGGAGTTCTCCAAGGCTTGTGGGAGGTGTTACTTTTCTCTAACCCAACTTCCATGATTTCATTATGGAAATGGAGTTACAAAATTCCTCCTTCCAAAAGTTAGTAGAATTAATTTTGGATAACAACCTCATGTTGAACTCATTGAGAGCTTTCCAACGATATACATTTTATCCCGATTCCGTTCTCATATCAAAAGATGCACCCATTTAAAGTTTTCCATTTAAACCCGACCACATAGGCAATGACATACTATGTGGCACCCCCACCTTACCCAGGTGGTTCCATGTTTCCCCTACATGCTAAAGTATCCATAACACAGGTCCATGTAGAACCTACCACATTACCTAACCTACGGTCCCACAAGTCTGGCCTTTGGCATGTTAGGTAACCTTTTTACATTATATTCATATTTATGGAAGTTTGACCTTCCCATGACTTCTTACATGGAAAATTCCTTGGACCCCCAAACTAACTACCATAGGAGCCCACCTTCGGGCTTGAACCACATATGGGCCATTTTGCCTTGCCTTCTTACCTTCGACCTAGATGTTGCGAACCTCTGCACTAATCTAGTTAAAAATACACCTACTTCATAGTATGTATGGCCCACCCATAATCCAATCCCTCGGTGATATAACACTTTCAATTTCTCCCGAACACTTGGGCTCTCAGAATTTTCCGAACTAGCCTAAGTTCATCCCTAGATACAAGAAAATTTCTGCCTTATAGACCATATTAAATCTATATGTTTCCTCGAGTGCTCCAGGGGTTTGACCAGGGTTCTCTAAGAAGTAAGGAGTTATTCTGATCACTGTCTTCTAGAGGCAATAATACTTTCAATCAAATGCTAATTTTTGCAGGAATGAAAACCCCATTCCACAATAGCCTTACAAGCATTAAACATAGCCATAATAGAGAAATACAAATTGTGAACAAGCCTACCACCTAACACAAGACTTAACTAAGCATAAGTGAGGATTAATTGTAAATTTTGATACCGCAATACCTCATTAAGCACATAATGGATTAAAAAAATCACTATCAAAACCACTGATATTACTTGCCATACAAACATTACTCATAGACTTACACTAGTCCATAGTAATAAGTAACCATGACAAGCATTTCATATCAACAATGAAAACTACACAGAGTGACAGAAAATTGAACCCAAAAAATAAAAACATATACCATTTACTTTACCCTTGTACCCGAGAAAACATCAACAACCATAGGAATCTACAAATACCCCTCAAACCATAAGAACAAGTTCCCTTGCGTCTCATTGAAAACAGCCAAGAATAATACCATTCCTCCATGAGTATTGTTGATACATTCTTTGTAGTTTACAACAATATTATGATTCATGTGTAATAATAATACACATGAAATAAAAGTAGGAAAATTATATTATGAAGTGAATGAATGGAAACTAAGGGAGGGAATTCCAGTCTCCACCCAACTGTAGGACAACTACACTGAAATATTTATTGTAGTTGACCACCCTAAGCTAGATTTAGAGTATGAATGGAGTAAGTGTTCAAGGGAATTAAAACTAATGTTAATAAATTGATCACATAAGAATATAGCTACCACCTTGTCTCCACTTAGTTCAAGATTATATCCTCCAATGTCTCCACCTTCTTAGTTTAGGATTATATCCTCTAATGTATCCACCTGCTCACCTTCGAATCTAGAGCACAATGATGTCCATATTATAATCCTGCAGATATCGAAAACACATAGAGCTTTCCTTCTGAAAGCCAGGGATCCATAGTACATTGTGTTCCACCTTCTCCACCT
Organism: Pinus albicaulis; assembly: GCA_034641835.2. NCBI lineage: Eukaryota > Viridiplantae > Streptophyta > Pinopsida > Pinales > Pinaceae > Pinus > Pinus albicaulis. The sequence continues at coordinate 1,263,535,615 of CM076582.1, read as the reverse complement.
CATAGGATTCCAAAAGGCATAGTGTCTCCGCATATTGTTCCTCTTTAACCACGCTTCCAAACTTTCTCCTACTCCAGTGCCAATGCTTGATCTAACGTTTTCCTTCTATTCTTCAAGTTCACTTGCAAATCCTTGTATGCGTAACCCAACATACAACACCCATAAAATACTACCCATGCTTTTGAAATTTTTCGATATCTGCCACGATTGATCCTTGCATGTAGTTTTTCCTCTTGCACTTGCATGAATTATGTCTCCCTTTTCCATTGGCTCCTCCTTTTTCCCCCACTGACCCCCTTGTAGCCCTTGTGTTTTTATCACACAATGCAACCCACAGGGAAAGACAAAGTGGTTATAGGATTGTCCTCCATTCTGGAAGCCCATACTCCACCTCACTGTTTGCCATGTAGGCCATTAAAACCTAGTCATAAAGTTGGTGGTCATTCAATAAACAATCTTGACTTAACCAATTTCCCAAGAAAATCCTCCTCAAAACTTTGAATCCTTGTCCATTCCTCACAACTAGTCATTGTGTTTACATTTACACAATATTTACATGAATTACAATTAACAAGGTTAATTACAAGGGGAGGTAGCACAAACGATCATTATAGAAGCCATTCAAGAGTGTGCTCTTTGCGTTTATTTGATAAATGATAAAAACAAAGGTGACTCTAGAACTAACACAATTATAATTTTATTCATCTTCATCACTAGTGCAAATATCTTCTTGTAGTTTATGCCTTTCCTATTTTCATATCCTTTCACTACTAACCGTGCTTTATGTTTTTCAATTGTACTATCATATTTATATTTTCATGAAAACCCCTTTGCAAACTATTGGTTTCTTACCTTCATGGTGATATATAAAATCCCATGTTTGATTTTGTTACATAAAGTCCATGTTAGGTTTCATCACTTGTTACAACTCAAGATTAATTATGACATTCTTAGAAGCATATGGTTTAATAAACTTCATTACAATGGTCTTGACTTAGTAATTAGTTGTTTCATGATCTGCACACTTTTATAAGTTGCACAAATTATGCACCTTTTTAACTAGGGGCATGCAACACCTTTAGTTTTATGCCTTTTAGGCCTTATTTCACTTGTGGTTCTATATGGGTGATGCTTAAAATCACCAACTATTACTAGAATGACAGATCCTATGCGGTGATCAAATTTGAAGGGTTGGTCTTAATTTAAATTTGAAGGACATATTCATTCAACACTTCCAAATGAAAAGTTGCAAAAATAAATTTACTTCAAGGAACAAGAGTAAATAAATTACAAGTTTCATAATAAAAACATTCTAAACAAAATATTGTCCTTTCGAATTTTTACAATGCTAAAAATTAACCAACCATAACATGGACAAATTTTAATTTCTATAAAAGAAAATTAATAAATTGATCTCCAATTGAAGACCTATCTGAAACGATTTACTAACATAAATATTAATTCAATATGAAAATAAATATAAACATAAAGCTTGAATAATCCATTTTGCAATATAACAATGATTGAGTTCTCTTTATGCTAACAAAAATAACAATGCAATCACTTCTACATAGAAACATGAAAAATACCTTGGAGAAACTTGTCTTGGAAAAATATCTAGCATCAAAATGGACATTTTTCTTTGGTTTTTATTATAAATTGTGTTTTTATAGTCTTCAAGGCTCTTTATTCATTAAATACATGATATACACTTCACAATGACAAATGGAGTCATTGCAATTCGACCTCTACAACTATGAGTAGTCAATTGGTTCCTATCCAAATTTATCTCTCCAATGTTTGCACATTGTGCAATTCTAGTATAAACTTGAGTTCTAATCATTCATCTATATTCTCTCTTTACAAAGTGAAGCTTGAGTCTAACCTCCTCCTTTTCTTAGTGGTTGAAACTCTCCTCTATTTGTTTCATCACCTTTTTTATTTTTGTTCAATGGTATGTAGAAGGACAATGACCTTCACAACCATTTAGGGTGTAAAACCATCATTTTTTTAGTTTTGGTGCCTATTTTCATCGTAATTATCGCAACATATTTGTTGTGTGTTGTAAGTGCGATGTATTATTTCTCATGCGTTGCAATGAAGATGATATAAATGATTTGTTTCAAGTTATATGAGCAATGTTTTGTGTCATAATTGTGATGGTAGGCATCATTTGTCGCAATTGCAATGACACATGGTTAATGTGACCGTTTATTTGACCCGAGGTTAATGTGACCTTTTATTTGATTGGTATCCTTTGACTTTACTAGTCATCTAACGTCACAATTGCAATGATAAACACATTTATAAATACCCCATATGTAAGAGATGCTGCGACATATTTGCTATAACTACAAAAATTGTGAAAGGTTATTAGGTATTTTTTGCGAGCACAAAACAAATTTTGTTTTATATAATTGTTTTGTGGTTGCAGGAATATTTTCAAAAAACATTAAATGGGGATCAACTGATCTGCAAGGGGTTAATGATGGGAAAGGTTATTGCCCTTGCAATTCTTGCAGGTGTAGACGTCCATGGAGAATTTTATATGAAACAAATGATAGACATTATAGGAAGAATGGACACATTGAAGGGGGGAACAAATATCATCTGGTGGTAAGCTTATGCTATTTATGAATCATTATATATATATTTTCTTTACATTAATCATATTTTAAATTTTTTTTATTGTTTTAATTTTTTTTTTGCAAACTAATTATTTCATATGTTTTTTTTGAAATTATTATAAATTCATTGCGACCCTAGCTACTGTCATTTAAATATTGCATCAAGTATTAGTGCTAGAAATGATGTTCTACAAGTTGAGGAAGATGGAGAAAATACTGAATCTCAAGATCATAATTATCTTATGCAAGAAGATGACATGATAGTTCCACATGATGGTACAAATCAATTGATCCAAGACGTGCTTGGCATGGATGAGAACGAAGATGGTTTTTTTGATGAAAAACCTGTGTTAAAGAAGGCAACAAATTTTTTTTATGAAGGCTCAAGAGAAAATGTTCTCTCTGCTACATTATTGTTGGTGAACTTAAATGTTTTAAATGGTTTGTAAAACACTTGCATGACACAAATCCTAAGGTATAATTTAATATGTTTCATCACATGAAAAGTTGATTTTTTTCCTTTTTTTAGTGTTAATTAATGTGTAAAATAATAGTGAAATATTTTTTATTAATATTGTTTATACTAAATATTTATTTTTTATGTTTTACTAGATTGTTAGGTGAATATTTGTTACCATTACTAAATGAGTTACCTCCCACATATTCAGATTTATGTGTGGTTATGAAAGAAATTGTAATAAAGTATTTGTTAAATTATGAAACTAGGTTAAAATTACACTTTGGAAAAATTATTTGATGGAGATGATTATTTCATTGAATTCCTATTTTTGAGAGGACTAAAATCGACCTAAAGATCATCATATTTGAACAATGGAAAGTGTACTTATAAAGAAAATCCCACATATGCACATTTGGATAAGTCAACCCTAATGGCGAATTGGTCACCCTTGGAAGCATATAAATACAAGTGACCTCAAACTCATTTGGATATCACCAAGCATATTCTTCTTCTCTTCTTCATTGATTGGTTTGCACAGGTCTTAGGCTGGGTCGACAAAAGAAGTTCACAAAAGTTTGAAATTACAGGGTCTGAAGCTCAGATCTATTTTTAGGGTTTTGGGTTACAGTTATTGGCTTGTCACAAGACAAATTTGACCACAGTCAATGACTTGTAGGCTCAAGGGAGTGTCTAGAAGACTTTAGTTACTCACACAACTCCTCCTCCATGCAATGGAGAAGTTTGAATGAGATTTGACCGTTCACTGCAAACATGAAAAGTTGTCTTTGATATATTTTGATGCTGGAAACATATTTTCTGAATGTTATTGGGTTATTTTTCTGGATGATATTTTATTGGGCTCATTGTACTCCCAGTTGAACATTTTATGACAATATAATAGAAGAATAATTTCAAATGGTTTTCCCCCTTGTGGGGTTTTCCCCTAGTCTTTGACCAAACCTGGTGTCTCCTATTGATGTGTTGATTGTCTCCTTTGTCATTTCATTTATTTTTCTATCTTAAATTATTGTTGATGATTGGAAAGTCTAATTATTATTGGAAATATTGCTAATTTAGTTATTGAATTGGGCTAAATTAATTGATACAACATAGAAAAATCTGAAAATTTAACATGGTATCAGAGCTAAGGTGAAGGAAAATCCCCAAAGGAGACAAGTATTGAAGCAATCATCTTTGGAAATTTGAAGGAGAAGATCTAGCCTAGTCGAGGTGTCTACCTTCTTCAAGGCAAATGAGAAGTTGGGTGTCTCATCCAATTTTACTGCATGCAAATTCAAGTTGGAGATCATATTTGATAACAATGATGTTTTGGAATACATTCAAGGAAAATTACTTGAGCCTCCAAAGAATATTTCTTTTGCTGCTACCAAGAAAAAGTACAAGAAAGGTGAGTTGAAAGCAAAGAAAATTATAGTTGATGGTTTACAAGATAATTTACTTATATATGTTGGATATTTGAGGAAGTCTAAGGACATGTATGATAATATATTTGAAAGTCAACAGTTTGATGAAATCATCTCCTTGAAATATCAACTCAAAGACATGAAGATGAACAAAGGAGAGTCCGTGAAATCCTATATTATGAGGATATCTCGTCTTAGAGATCAATTGCAAAGATTTTGGGAATCTGTGCTTGATAGGGAATTGGAGATTGTGACTCTACGAGGTCTCCCTCATATTTGGGAAATGTTTATTACTACTATAAGAAACAACAATTTCCTCCTGTCATTTGATGAAATTGTTGGAAAAATCACTCAAGAAGAATCAAGGATGATATCAAGTGGAAGGATTCAAAAAAATGAAGAAGGAGAGCCCGCTGCATTCTTCACTCATGACTAAAAGAAGAAGAAAGGAAAAGGATGTCCATCAAATTCAAGAAATCCTCCTCCTCAAAATTCAAATAGAAGTAAGGTATTATTGCACATCAAATGTTACAATTGTCATAAGAAAGGCCGCTATGTTCGAGATTTCCCCGAGAAGAATAATGGACCACACTACAATATTAGAAGCAACATAAACAGGTTCAATGATCAAAGAAGAAGAGATTCCCGAAGGAATTATCGCAATGGAAGAGATGAAATAAGAAGATATGCTCTAAGTGATCATGAAGAAGATGGTCGTCCAAAAACGAAGTCAAGATTCTCCAGGTATGAAAATAATGTTGCGAATTAATCTGAATATATTCTTATTTATGCCCTTACTAGTTCATCTCCTCTAGATTCGTGGGATAGTTGGTTGATTGATAGTGGGGCCACTCATTGCTTCTCTGGTTATAAGGAAGTTCTCTCTAATTTTGTAGAGAGGGAGTCAAATTTGAAAATTATTCTTGGAGACAACTCCACTCATCCCATTGAAGGTTTTGGGTCTGTCAAATTTCATTTGAATTTTGGGGAATCTATTTTTGTCCATGATGTGATGTATGTTCCAGGATTGAAGAATATTTTGGTATATATATCCGCTTTGGAAGAAAATGGGATGAGGGTTGCCTTCATCAAGGGAAATATCCTTACCTGGCCTATTGGATCACCTATAAGAGATGCTTTTACGTTAGGATCAAGATATGAAGGAATCTACAACGTTACTAGAAGACCTCTTCTAACATTGGTCAATGATACTAATTATCTAAGCGAGCTATGACACCAAATATTTTCCCATATTCATTATGATTCTCTTCCAAATTGGAGAAATTGGTCTCAAGGATTCCCAAGGTTCAAGCCCATCATAACGGAGTATGTACAGGTTATGCTAGTGGAAAGAAGAAAAGGGGAACATTCCCCTCTAGTGAGAACAAGACAGATGGCATCCCCCATCTCATTCATTCTAACACATGTGGTTTGATGCCCGTGCATTCTATTGGTTGAAATATCTACTACATCACCTTTATTGACAAATTCTCAAGAAATAAATGGATATATTATTTTAAGCACATAGATGAAGCCTTCGAAATGTTCAAGGAGTTCAAATATTTCATTGAAAATTAATCAGGGAAGAAAATAAAAATATTCATGTCTGACAATGGTGGAGAGTACATATCAAAGGAGTTCATTGATTTTTGCAAGAAGGATGGTCTAAATAAAGAGAAAATTGTGCCCTATACTCCTGAAAAAATGGAGTGATTGAAATAAAGAACAATTCCATTACATAAGTTTCTTGTGCCCTACTACATGATAAAAAATGTTTAAGTTCCTTTTTGGGGAGAAGCAACAAATGTTTCCATATATGTTCAAAACAGGGTGCCTCATTAGGCATTAGAAAATAAGATTACCAAAGAAGTGTTCACAATTTTCAAGCCCAATGTTGGCCATCTCCGTATCTTTGGTTTCCCCGTATACTTTCATGTGCCAAAGAACAAAGGATCATGTTGGAAGCCTTAGGAAGAAAAGGTATGTTTGTTGGATATTGTGAAAATTATAAAGCATTTAGAATATATATTCCTGGTCAAAGGAAGGTTGAAATTAGCAGGAATGTTACATTCAATGAAGATTTATCCCTTGGAAAATAAAGGGACCTTCCTCCTCCTCCTCCTCCTAAGAAGAATGATGATATGGATATTTTATATGGTCCTTCCATGCCCAAATCTGAGATAGATATTATTGATGATCCCATGGAGCCCATGGATCCTGTTGTCCTTTGATATGATTGTGGTCAATAATCATGCCAAAGCATCTATAATGATTTGTTTGTATTTTTGTGATATTGGAGGACCAATGCATAAGATAAATCTTAGAAAACAATTATGTATTTAAATCTTATGGATAAGATCAGTAATTAAAAGTAAGGGTTGATTTTTCATCTCACACAGTGATTAAAATTTTATAGTTTGATTAAGTGGACTTATGTAAGAGAATATGACTATTAAATATTCAGATTGAATTATTCAATAAACCATAAGCTGGAAAAATTTTAAACAGTGTCTAAAAATTCAACAAAATATATCTAACATTACCAAGATGCTGACAATTTATAAATAAAATGGACTTACATTAACAAATTATCAAGTAAATCATTCTTTATAATAGTAATAACTTCAGGAGGAATTATAAGGTTGTTGAAACATAGTCAACCCCACCTAGTTATCCTGATAATAATTAAATATATGAAGAAACAAATGGCTGAAAACTGGAAAAATTTACAAAGAAGACATAGCTGTATGAGATAAGTTCAGAATCCTTCTTGTATTATTGATGATAAAAAATACTTGTACAATTTTTGTTTGCAAAAAATCGCTCATCCATGGGTGCAACCTCAGATAATTCAATGAATGAAGTATTTATATAAAATGTAAAATATTACAATCAATGCCTGAGTGATGAGGAAAACTACATTTTCTGAAAACAAATAGAAAGGAAAGAAATCGATCTAAGGGAGTGGATTTGCGTTTCTGGGCTTGTTATGCTGGAAAGTTGTTGAGTCACCACCTTTTTAGTATTGTGCTGGAAAAACCGAGTGTTGTGCTGGCATGATGACTTGTTATTTATTCTTGGTATTCACAAAGCTTGTCCCATCTCTCTTCATCCAGAATTGAAGCTTTAATAACCTTGCGGTAGATTTCATCTACCTCAATGTATTTTGTAAAAATTGGTTTTATAGTGAAAATGTGTTTTATTTCATGATGAATAAAACTTATATTTTCAACTTCTTTATAAAATTCTTTACCTGTCACATAACCTTGAATAGAAGACATAGATGCATACCTTGCTGTTTATTTAAGCTTCTTCATATAATATGTTGAATCTTTAATTAAACTGAGAGGGGTGGGGGGGGGGGGTGAATCAGTTTAATACACACATAAGCTTTTCAAAATTTTCACCAAATTTATTTACAGCTTAATTTATAAACAGTCTTAAAATGTTGCAGCCAATATTAAATTAATGTGACACCACACTTATGTTGAGAGCAGCAACCAATTAAGCAGATTGAAAGAATCACATCAACACATAAGAAACACACACAGAGACAACAAATGTATGTGGAAACCCATAAAGGGAGAAAACCGCATCTTATTATTGTTATGATGCAAAGGCAAGCTCCAACTCCCTCTCACCACTGTTTTCTGCAGGCACCAACCTACAGGAGGCTCTATCCTCAATTTTGCAAGCTACAACTTGCAAGGAAGCACCAACTCCCTTCGATTTTCTGCAGGCACCAACCTACATGAGGCTCCAACCTCAGTCAGCTACAACTGACAGCTATCAAGCTGCAACTTGATAGGGAAGCTCCAAATTCCTCAGTATTCAAAACTGAATGTTTGCTGATTTACCTCAGAAATCAGCTCTGTTATGTAGCTTCTCTTTTTGCTCTTATTTTAGTCTTCTCTACCTTACACTTCTATACTCTGCCTTCTCTAGATTTACTCTCTCTAACTTCTCCTTGCATATCTAGATGATATTATTTATAAGAATTTTCTTGTGACTGTTAGCATTCCTCAAGGAATTTGGAATGGACAGCCATATCTCTTCGCTTTCTTCCTTTTCATTTCTTTTCCAGCTCACTCAAAAAAAAAAATGTAACCGTAGGTGCTTATTTTAATATTACAGTGGGATCTTTGTTTTTCCTCTAGAGACTTGCCAATGCATCACAAACAATATAAACCAACTAAAATATTACATTTAATTACAATGAGAGCTCCAGCTCACTTATATAACCTTTTGGATTGCTGCGCATTTGTCTTTTCTTTGACTATGCTTTATCTCTTTTCAGCTCTATTTGCTTTTCCGTCCTCTGCTAGGGGTGTAATTGCTGCATACGTGTAATTGAGCCTTTTAAATAAATAAAATGTAATTTCTGACTTTTAAGTCAGGGCAATTCCAACCCTTTTAATGCCACGAGTTTCTTGTTGATGTGGCGAGTTCCGCAGGCCGGAACATACATATATCACAATTGTATTACATTAATAATCGCCCTCCCATTAAGCTGAGGCCCATGGGTCTACGATTTTGACTTATCGCAACGACGTTATATGTATATATATATATATATATATATATATATATATATATATATATGTGACAACACGTTTTAATATAAATATATAACCCAACTTTGTCTCTTGATTTAATCATATAATCTGCCCTTTTAATACTCCTTAACATACTCTCGGCGCATACAATAAAGCCTGTTTTAAAACATATAAAACTCCTTTCGGGCCCACTTGTCACGTTTTCCGATGCATTGATTCTCCTCCGATTGCGATTGATCGCTCCTGCTCTGATTGCGATTGATCGCAGTCGCAACTTCAAATACTCTGATGCGATTGAGTCACTTTTAAGTTCTTCCGATTGCGATTAATCGCAATCGCAACTTGCGTTTACATGTTCCGATTCCCTTCTCTAACTCCGATGCGATTGGTCACTGTTCATTGATATTTGCCGATGCGATTAGTTTAACTCCGCCAGCGATCTCCGATTGCGATTGATCGCAATCGCAAGCTGCCTTACTCCGATGCGATTATGCTAGACTTCAAATACGTTTGTATTATAATTCATACATCCATCGGGTCCGGAACCTCCAATCGCAATCGCAACTCTTTGTTGCATGTTCCGATGCTCTTATAATCTCCGATGCGATTAGGTCGAAATTCAAATCTATATTAACCATCGTTTATACGCCCATCGGGTCCGAACTCTTAATCGCAATCGCAAGTCTTTTAATATGTGTTGCGATGGTTTGTTTCTTTCCGATGCGATTAAGCCGGATTTCAAACTTATCAAGCCACTGTTTGTATGCCCTATCGGGTCCGGAACTCAATCGGAGCTCTTGTCACTATGTTCCGCTGCCAACCTTTTCTCCGATGCGATTGGGTGAGGGTCCCACTTTATATTACTTCCTTTCCATTGATCATAACGTGCTCCACTTAAATATATATATTAATGTATATGCCTTGGACCATTGCAAAATATGAAATGCGCGGCATTTAAATGTATTGTGATGGATATATATATATGTATCCTCCATCGGGTTAGGCGATTCATGGAATAATGTTTGTATAAATATGTAACGCCTATCGGGTAATGATTCTCGAAATATTATATATCTGTCCTCCGGGTTGGGCGATTCTCGGAATTATAACGGCTCTGCCTCTGCCTCTGTCTCTGCTGCTTCTGTCGCTCTGCCTCTGCCTCTGCTTCCTCCGTTTGCTTCTTTGCTGCCTTCATTGTATATCTTTGTCTCCTTGTAACTATTCTTGTCTCTGCATCTGCTACCTCCTTTGCCATCAATGACAACATTTCCAACAGTCTCCCCCTTTGGCATTGACGGAAATACATTTTCTCTGTTTGCCTGCTCTTTCTCCTGTTGTTTGCTCTTCCTCCCCCTTTGACATCAATGGCAAAGGGTTGCTTTATGCATTTCCTCTCTCTGAGTTATGTTTAGACCCTCTTCTGCTGACTTTGTACCATGCTGCTCCATAGTGATGTATAAGACTTGTTGAGAGAACTCTTTGAGGATTATCGAATTTGAATATACACTGTAAATTGATACAGTTCTTTCACTTGTACAGAGCTAAAAGTGAGAATAATGATACTTCATAGAATACATTGGATCGACTTTATCTAGTTAGAGATGTATGATTGGAGTTAGCAACTAAAATGCTGAGAGGCTTAAAATGATAATCACTACTCATTTTTATGTTTCAGATTCTTAATATAATGTTTCAGAACTGATCCTTTTGCTCTGTAATTGACCTTTTGATGCTTGAATAATGCAGATAACTTTAGGATAATAACTTGGTGTTCTTTTGCCTTAATCCTTTGATCCTGAGGACCTGATTCATGCTTTCCTTGTTGGCTTTTCTCCCCCTGAAATGATATTTTCGTTTTTGTTCTCCCCCTAAAATTGTGCTTTTCTCTTTATATCAGAGAGTAGCATCTGCAAATACTACTCCTAGTTTATCTCTCAAATATTGGAATGGTTCTCTAGCAAGAGGTTTGGTAAATATATCTGTTGTCTGTTCTTTTGTTGGTAGATATTCTAGCTTTACTATCTTCTGAGCCACTTGTTCTCGGAGGAAATGATACTTGATTGGGATGTGCTTAGTTTTTGAGTGAAGCACAGGATTTTTTGATATACTTATAGCGCTTGTATTATCACATTTGATTGAGATAGGTTCATTAATGCTTACCTTCATGTCTTGAAGAATCTGCTTCATCCACATGACTTGGGTACAACATGCTACTGCTGCTATATATTTTGCTTCAGCTGTAGATAGGGAGATAGATGTTTGTTTCTTGCTTAACCATGCTACCAGACTTTCTCCTAGATAGAATGTGCCTCCACTTGTACTCTTTCTGTCATCCACACAGTTGGCCCAATCTGCATCTGTGTATGCTGTCAAGGTGAAGCTTTTTCCTTTAGGATACCAAAGTCCATATTGTGTTGTTCCTTGTAGATATCTGAATATTCTTTTGACTGCAAGAAGGTGATTTTTTTTAGGTGTTGCTTGATATCTAGCCACTAGACCTACTGCTAGCATGATGTCTGGTCTTGATGCAGTCAGATATAATAGACTTCCAATCATGGATCTGTAGAGTTTTTGATCTATATCAATAGACCCATCATCAGCACATATCTTCCAACCTATGGTCATGGGAGTTGACATAGGTTTGCAGTCTTCCATTTTGAACCTTTTCAACATTTATTTTAAGTATTTTTCCTGAGAGATGAATGTGCATGTGTTCTTTTGCTGAATTTGCAGTCCCAAGTAGAAACTGAGCTCTCCAATCATAGACATTTCAAACTCTGTTTTCATCTTATCAGCAAACCATTTTGCTAATTCATCTCTGTTGCTTCCAAACATAATGTAATCAACATATACTACAACAATCAGGAGTTCATCTTCATGGGCTTTTATGTATAGATTGCTGTCTACTCCACCTCTCTTAAAACCTTGTTTCTGAAAATATTTATCTAGCCTTGAGTACCAAGCACGAGGAGCCTGTTTTAGTCCATATAGGGCCTTCTTCAGTCTGCACACATAGTTTTCTTTGTCTGTCAATGAGAAGCCTTATGGCTGTTCCATGTAGACTTCTTCTTCTAAGTCTCCATTCAGAAATGTAGATTTTACATCCATTTGATATACTTTGAAGTTTTGGTAGCATGCAAATGCCAGGAACATTCGGATAGCTTCCATTCTGGCTACAAGGGCAAATGTTTCATCGTAATCAAGTCCTTCAATTTGTGAGTATCCTTTGCAGACAAGTCTAGCTTTATTCCTGATTACCTGTCCTTCCTCATTCATTTTATTTTTGAATACCCATTTTGAGCCAATGATATTTTTCTCAATTGGTCTAGGAACTAGTTCCCAGGTATTATTCTTTTCAATTTGGTCCAATTCTTCATTCATTGCTTTTACCCAAGACTTGTCCTTGCTGGCTTCTTCAAATTTATTTGGCTCTATTTGTGATAGCATGGCTATGTATACCTCTTCAGTTTGTTCTATTAGCTGCCTTCTTGTTTGGACCCTTACTCTCTTGTCTCCAATGATCTGATCTTCAGGATGGTTCTTCTGAGTATATCTTGAGGGAGCTTTAGAACTCAGCTCTGTATCTTCTGTTGTCTTGCTTGTTTCCTCATCATTTTGGATTTCTTCTTCATGGTTGTCTGATGGACTGCAACAGTTTGTATTTCGTGTATTGTTTGGAAGTTCTTCGTCAAATCTCACATCAATAATTTCTACTATTTTCCGAAGAGTCTTGTTGTAGCACTTGTACCCTTTACTTTTGGAAGAATATCCTAGAAAGATCCCTTCATCAGCTCTTGCATCAAATTTTCCAAGATTTTCATCATTATTCTTTATGTAACATTTGCTTCCAAAGATTATGAAATGTTTGATTGAAGCTGGCTTTCCATGCCACAGTTCATAGGGAGTCTTGTCACTGCTTGGCCTTAAGTGAGCTTTATTAAGGATATGTACTATTGTGTGTATAGCTTCTGCCCAGAAGGTTTGAGCAATATTATTCTCTTGCATCATGGCTCTGGCAATTTGTTGAACAAATCTATTTTGTCTCTCTGCTACTCCATTCTGCTGAGGTGTCCCTGCAATAGTAAATTGTTGTTTTATGCCATGTTCATTGCATAGGTCTGCAAAGTCATAATCAGTGAATTCACCTCCTCTGTCTGATCTGATGCATTTCAGCTTGCATCCTGTCTGATTTTCTACTAATGCTTTAAATATTTTGAATTTTTCCAGAGCTTCCGATTTATTCTTGAGAAAAGCAACCCATGTCATTCTAGAGAAATCATCTATTATCAGCATGAAGTAGGATTCTCCACTTGGTGTTTTAGTTCTTGTAGGTCCACACAGATCCATGTGCACAAGCTGGAGTGGTATTCTTGTTGATAGCTCATCTTTGGCCTTAAATGATGTGTGGGTTTGTGTGCCCAATTGACAAGATTTGCATATGGTATTAGAAGGTCTTTTTATTTCGGGCATGTCTCTGACCACTTTCTTCTTGCTCAGTCTGATGATATAATCGAAGGTGAGATGTCCCAATCTCTTATGCCATAACCATGACTCCTAAAGTTTGCTAAGATGACATGCTTCATCTTCCTCTTTCACAATGTAAACATTACTCTACGTTCGGACACCTTTGAGCGAGAGTCTTCTGGTGTTGATATTCCTAGCTAGTACGCGTGCTGCGAAGAAAACTTCTTGGCTTTATCACACATACGAATGACACTCAACAAGTTTGCTTTCAACCCATCTCTACATAGTACATCTTGAGCTTTCCCCTTGCCATTGTACATGTTGATTGAGCCATTTCCCGCTTGATCTTCTTGTGAAATTTGAATAACTGATATGTTATCCACCGAGATTCTCCCGATCACACACTATTTTAGCTTCATGCATAATACAGAATCTCTTCTACCATTGATCATCACATGCGGAAATAAAATCAATTGCATGCACACATTAAAGCCATAAAAATTCACACATATGAACACGGTATTTCATGGGAAAGCTTAAAGCTGAAAACCCCCAACTATCTGTATATTATACATGTCATGGAGATCATGTAACAATCATAGTACAAAGCTCTTTGCAAGCTCTCATGCACTACCTCCCTTGCTACACACTATCAAGCTAGATCTAGCAAAACTCATGCTCCAACCTTTAGCCACTTGATAGCCAACCTGAATTGCCTTTTCAAGCTATGGGATGGCCTCTTTATATAGATAAACCACCTGGATTGAACTGCACAATCCTCATTGATTACTCCACCTATCTGTGTGTTGCAAATAGCAACAGTATAGTCACAACTGATAGTTAACTTGCTCTTTCACCTATTTCTGCACTGGTCTCCACTGAAACTGTCCATGCACTGAAGTTAACTGATGTATTCTTTAGTTGATATATGAGTTTATAATTAGTGAATTAATTAATAATTAATTCACACCACTCTCACTAATTGTATCTATTAGTTAACTTGGATACAAAAAGCTCAACTATGTCTAGATTAGTTAAACTGAATACAACTCCACTAACTTCCTCAATCAACTCCACCAAACTCTGTCACATGAGTTCTAACTGAAGTCATCATGCAATAGCTTCACTTAAACCCTAGGAAAAGTGTATTTCCTTCTGTCAGCTGCATGTGCCACATCCAGGCATCAAACTAAAGTGCTCCAAGAGAATAAGATAATGTTTAGAGTCCAAATATTATTAAGAGCTAATAATATTCGACATATCTATTTTTAGCCTGGCAGTCTAAAAATAGAAACCACCCATATGTCTAAAAATAGAGGTCCATATATTTTTACCAACATGACCAACCATCCATAAATAGCATCTCACAACTTATAGATCATGATCCATATGTCTAAAAATAGACATAGTCTAAAAATAGACTTTGCGACAAAAATCACCTGTGTGGTCCCCCACCTAGTTTAGGTGATCACTTTCCAACTAGGATCAGGAAAGATGTTTCATGATGCCTCCTTCACTTTGTTTCTTGTTGCAATTTCCTTACTCCTCTCAACGAAAATTTGTCATTGCATCGACATACGACTCCATGCAGTCGCCACCAACCTTCACGAGCGCCATGCAACTCCATGCATCGACATGCAGCTCCATGCATTCGCCATGCACCCTTTACGTAATGCCATGTAACTCATGCATGCACCATGCAACTCCATGCCTCCTTTCTTGCCTTCTCTGGCTCCAAAACAGACAGGCTCCAAACAACTCAATCAGTCTTGATGCATCTAGCATCTATCATCAAAGTCTTCGACTTCTGCTGGTACCAACTGCACATGTCATCAGGAACTACTGCGCTGTTGAACTCTTGCACCCATGCACTCTTGCATTTGCTGTCAACTCTGATCCGCGCTCCAGTATCCGACACTGTCACTTTGATCTGCCTGCATCACTCCAACTGATCTTGCTACTGCCATGCTGTGGGCACCTCGTAGCCAGGTTCAATCCATGAGATCCACACCATCTCATGAATCTGCCCAGAAATCTCCTCTTGGGATCAATCATGCATGTCTCCCCACCTCATACTTGGTGGTATAGCTGCATGCACTCCCTCTGCCCGTCTGGCACGAAATTTCTCTGCATGAGTGGTCTCTTCCACTCCATGATCCTCTTGTGGTACACTCCACATCCAGGGAGTTCACTTTCACTGCATGCAAATCAAATCCTCTCAAGCTTCAATTGTGGCACTGTCTTGCCTTAGAAACGGTAGGAAGCAGCCCCCACCTACATCCCATCTACATCAAATCTATAAAGATTCTTCTGCATCTCCAGTTGTGGCTGCTCCACAACCTTCTGAGACTGCTTCTCACGCTGCATGTTGAGAGGATCCCTCTCAACCACCAAATCACTAACCTCTGCTTTGCACCTCAAAGCTTTGCATGCATCTTGTACCTCAGTGCATGCAGATTCTTGGCTCACGCACATTGCAATTGTCCCGCCGTCGCAAAATTTTCTAACAAAAGAGCTGATTTTAAATCGATGATATCTCCCTCATCCGAGCTCCGATTCGACCGATTTTTTTTTTCAATTTGGGTATTTTTTCGCAAGGAATCCAAATATGCTATTTTTTTCTGAAAATATTTCACCAAAAATTTTCAGATATTCCCTACAAACTCGCGCACCCAAAAATTCTCGCTCTCATTCCATGTAGAAAATTATATAACACAACAATTCTTCTGTGGACAATTTGTGGCAATTCCAGCTTTCTCCATATTTATGTTTCTGAGTTTATCCTAAAACTAAACCGCTTCAATGCTTTTGCAATTGCTCCAATGATCAATATCACTTCGATACCATGTAGAAATTTGAATAACTGATATGTTATCCACCGAGATTCTCCTGATCACACACTATTTTGGCTTCATGCATAATACAGAATCTCTTCTACCATTGATCATCACATGCGGAAATAAAATCAATTGCATGCACACATTAAAGCCATAAAAATTCACACATATGAACACAGTATTTCATGGGAAAGCTTAAAGCTGAAAACCCCCAACTATCTGTATGTTATACATGTCATGGAGATCATGTAACAATCATAGTACAAAGCTCTTTGCAAGCTCTCATGCACTACCTCCCTTGCTACACACTATCAAGCTAGATCTACCAAAACTCATGCTCCAACCTTTAGCCACTTGATAGCCAACTTGAATTGCATGTTTCAATGCTATGGGATGGTCTCTTTATATAGATAAACCACCTGGATTGAACTGCGCAATCCTCATGGGTTACTCCACCTATCTGTGTGTTGCAAATAGCAATAGTATAGTCACAACTGATAGTTAACCTGCTCTTTCACCTATTTCTGCACTGGTCTCCACTGAAACTGTCCATGCACTGAAGTTAACTGATGTATTCTTTAGTTGATTTATGAGTTTATAATTAGTGAATTAATTAATAATTCATTCACACCACTCTCACTAATTGTATCTATTAGTTAACTTGGATACAAAAAGCTCAACTATGTTTAGATTAGTTAAACTGAATACAACTCCACTAACTTCCTCAATCAACTCCACCAAACTCTGTCACATGAGTTCTAACTAAAGTCATCATGCAATAGCTTCACTTAAACCCTAGGAAAAGCATATTTCCTTCTGTCAACTGCATGTGCCACATCCAGGCATCAAACTGAAGTGCTCCAAGAGAATAAGATAATGTTTAGAGTCCAAATATTATTAAGAGCTAATAATATTCGACATTTCTATTTTTAGCCTGGCAGTCTAAAAATAGAAACCACCCATATGTCTAAAAATAGAGGTCCATCTATTTTTACCAACATGACCAACCATCCATAAATAGCATCTCGCAACTTATAGATCATGATCCATATGTCTAAAAATAGACATAGTCTAAAAATAGACTTTTCGACAAAAATCACATGTGTGGTCCCCACTTAGTTTAGGTGATCACTTTCCAACTAGGATCAGGAAAGATGTTTCAGGATGCCTCCTTCACTGTTTCTTGTTGCAATTTTCAACACTTACCTGATTTATCATTGCCAAAAGTAACATTGCCAGATTTCTTTTCATCAAGAGTTATAAACTTGCTTCTGTCTCCAATCATGTGTTTTGAGCAGCCACTATCCAGGTACCACTGGCTTTTCAGGTCTTGAGTAGTTAGAGCCAAGTCACATTTATTCTCCTTCTTTATCCACTGGAGGCATCCTTTTTTTTGGTGTCTTTTGTGAGTTGATGAATCACATCCTTTCAGAGGACATTTGGAGGGCGTATGTCCAACTTGATTGCATATACAGCATTTGATCATAGTTTTTGCAGAATTGTGAGTATGAACAAAATTTCTTTGATTCATACACCTCCTTGAGGTGTTCAACATCAATCTTTGTCCATACTTTCTACATTCAATAATTTTATGGCCAAATTCCTTACAATAAAAACAATAACCATAGAAATTATTTGCATACCTGATGTAAGGTTGTTTTCTCCATTTGTTTGTTTGAGACAGTCTCTTCACTGTTTGCATCTTTTGCAGGTTTGAATTACTCTTCCTTGCATAGCAATATGCAGCAATGTGTCCTGACTTGTGGCAGACATAACAGGTGGTATTCTTCATGGGAGGGAAGAATCTCCCTTGATGGCTTCCAAATTTGACATACTCAGGGGCATATGATTCTTTTTCTGTCATTTTAGTATTTATTGCATTCTTTGTTACTAGAGATTCCTTCTGATCTTTGTCATCCTTATTACATGTTTCTTCTTTTGTAGAAATTGACTGGGCTGCTTCATCAGTGTTCTTTGCTTTTACAAAAATTATATTTTTGTTTTCCTTTTCTTTGCCTTTACTCGATTCTCCTTCATAGCCTATTCCTGTTTTTATCATTGGGGATCTTTGAGCAACCAGAATTTAATTCAACTTACTAGAGCTTGTTGTTTGAGAAGAGTTTATAACCACTTTCCTTTGAGCATTTTCTAGTTTCTTCCTGAGACATACTACTTCTTCGTCTAGTTTCTCTTGTTTTAGGGGTTTATCCTTGATTTGATGAAGTAACATGTCTTCTATCTTCTTAGCTTCTTCAAGCTCTACCTTCATCTGCATGAGGACTTCTGAGTTTTGTTCTTCTCTTACATACTTGAGAAGAATATCCTTTTGTTTTCTGCACTTCAGTTTGAGTCTGTCAATCTCCTCTAGTGCACTTCTTAGCTCCCCCTCAAGGTCGACTTCCCCTTCTTCTTCTTCATCCTCTAGTAGGAGTCCCTCAAGATCTTCTATGGCCATTAGCAAAAATTCAGAGGTTCCCTCTTTTCCTGAGGATTCATCTGAGTCTTCAGATGTACTACTGTCTTGTTGAGCATAGAAGGATTTTCTGCTGAATTTTTTTCCTTTCTGCCAGTTCTTTGATGTGTTTTTCTTTGATTCTTGAGCTTGATTTCTTACTTTCTTGTGAGGGCACTTAGCAGCATAGTGTCCCACTCTTCCACAGTTAAAGAATTTGAAGGGGAGTTTACCTTTGTATTTACATGAGCCTCTATCCAATTTCTTGACAAACTTTGCCTCTTCTTCATCCGAGCAAGAGAATACGTCTCCCTCTTCTCCTTTCTTCTTTTCTGTTTTAAAGGCTGCTTCCCTCGTACTTGCCTTTTTCTGTGGGAGCCTCATTTCATAGGCTGTTAGATTTCCAAGTAGCTGGTTCATGGTCAAGGTCTCCCGGTCAGCTGTTTCTTCTATTGCAGACACCTTTGGATTAAACCTGGATGGAAGAGATCTTAGAATCTTTTGCACAATTATACTTTCTGGCATTTTTTCTCCAAGAGCTTTCATATTGTTAATAATTTTTGCAACTTTTAGGAAGAAACTGGAAATGCCTTCATCATCATTCATTTTTAAGTTTTCAAACTGGGCTCTATATACTTGAAGTTTGGCAGTTTTTACTTTCTCGTCTCCCTCATGTATGTTCTCAAGAGTATCCCATATTTTTTTGGCAGTGTCTTTGTGCATTACTTTAATAAAATCTGCTTCACATAATCCATTCAGGATGGCATTCATGGCTTTTGCATTAGCCACAAAATCTTGTTTTGAGTCTTTTTTTGTGTCAGTTGCCTTCAGGGCATATCCTAATTCCACAGCAGTCCAGACTTCTATTCCGAGAGACATTATGTATGTCCTCATTCTGATTTTCCAGAAGGCATAATTTTCACCAGTGAAGAAAGGGGCTTTATTGGTTGAGCATCCTTCTTTACTAGCCATCTTGGGAACCTAGGATCTCCTTTCAGTTGTTAGACTTGCATAAAGGAACCAGCTCTGATACCAATTGTTGAATATTTAATTAAACTGAGAGGGGGGGGGGGTGAATCAGTTTAATACACACATAAGCTTTTCAAAATTTTCACCAAATTTATTTACAACTTAATTTATAAACAATCTTAAAATGTTGCAGCCAATATTAAATTAATGTGACACCAAACTTATGTTGAGAGCAGCAACCAATTAAGCAGATTGAAAGAATCACATCAACTCATAAGAAACACACACAGAGATAGCAGATGTAAGTGGAAACCCATAAAGGGAGAAAACCACATCTTATTATTGTTGTGATGCAAAGGCAAGCTCCAACTCCCTCTCACCACTGTTTTTTGCAGGAACCAACCTACAGGAGGCTCTATCCTCAATTCTGCAAGCTAAAACTTGCAAGGAAGCACCAACTCCCTTCGATTTTCTGCAGGCACCAACCTACAGGAGGCTCCAACCTCAGTCAGCTACAACTGACAGCTATCAAGCTGCAACTTGATAGGGAAGCTCCAAATTCCTCAATTTTCAAACCTGAATGTTTGCTGATTTACCTCAGATATCAGCTCTGTTCTGTATTTTCTCTTTCTGCTCTTATTTTAGTCTTTTCTGCCTTACGCTTCTATACTCTGCCTTCTCTAGATTTACTCTTTCTCTCTCCTTTTCTCATTCTGTTTTTATCAATCCTCTCCCCTTGGATATTACCCTGTTTTATACAAAAACAACTTCATGGCTGTTTGTATTCCACTGGGGATTCGAAATGGACAGCCATGTCTCTTTGCCTTCTGCCTTCTCATCTCTTTTCAGCTCACTCAGAAAAATGTAACTGTAGGTGCTTATTTTAATATTACAGTGGGATATTTTTCTCTCTTCCGGAGACTTGCCAATGCATCACAAACAATATAAACCAACAAATATTATATTTAATTACAATGAGCTACGGCTCACTTGTCGACCTTTTGGATGTTGCGCATTTGTCTTTTCTGTGACTGTGTTTTATCTCCTTTCAGCTCTGTTTTCTTCTCTGTCCTCTGTGGGGGTGTAATTGCTGCATACGTGTAACTGAGCCTTTTAAATAAATAAAATGTAATTTCTGACTTTTAAATCAGGGCAATTCAAACCCTTTTCATGCCACAAGTGTCTTGTTGATGTGGCAAGTTCCGCGGGCCGGAACATACATATATCACAATTGTATTACATTAATAATCGCCCTCCCCTTACGCTGAGGCCCATGGGTCTATAGACCACACGGCTTATCGCAACAGCGTTATATATATATATATATATATATATATATATATATATATATATATATATATATATATATATATATATATATATATATATATCTATGTGACGGCCATTTAATATAAATATATAACCTTTGTCTCTTGATTTAATCATATAATACGCCTTTTTTAATACTCCTTAACATACTTCTCGGTGCATACAATAAAGCCTGTTTTAAAACATATAAAACTCCTTTCCGACCCACTTGTCACGCTTTCCGATGCATTGATTCTCCTCCGATTAAATTCAGTCGCAATCGCAACTTCAAATATACGATGCGATTGAGTCACTTTTAAGTTCTTGGGTGCGATAAGTCCAACATTCATTGATATTTAACGATGCGATTAGTTCTTTCATGGCGATCTCCAGGTACGATTGATCACAATTAGTGGCTGCATATGCTGCCCGATACGATTGATCACTTGTTCATTGTTCTTTGCGATGAGATTGAATAATGCCAATACGATTGGGACTCAAGTGCAGTAATCAAAGTTTATAAGCCCAGTCAAGACTTCCAATCATAATCGCAACTCTTATAATCTCCGATGCGACTAGGCCGGAATTCAAATATATATTAACCATTGTTTATACGCCCATCGGGTCCGAACTCTTAATCGCAATCGCAAGTCTTTTAATATGTGTTGCAATGGTTTGCTTATTTCCAATTCGATTAAGCCGGATTTCAAACTTATCAAGCCACTGTTTGTATGCCCTATCGGGTCTGGAACTCAATCGAAGCTCTTGTCACTATGTTCCACTGCCAACCTTTTCTCCGATGCAATTGGGTGAGGGTCCCACTTTATATTACTTCCTTTCCATTGATCATAATGCGCTCCACTTATATATATATTAATGTATATGCCTTGGACCATTGCAAAATATGAAACGCGCGGCATTTAAATGTATTGTGATGGATATATATATATATGTGTGTGTGTGTGTGTGTGTGTGTGTGTGTGTGTGTGTGTGTATCCTCCGTGGCTGGGCGGGTCCGGAATAATGTTTGTATATATATATATATATATATATATATATATATATATATATATATATATATATATACTTTGCCGCTTGGGGGTTATGCGATTCCCAGAATAAGGTTTATGTATAAATATGTAACGCTCATCGGGTAATGATTCTCGCAATATTATATCGGCTCTGCCTCTGGCTCTGCTTCTGCTTTTTCTGTCGCTCTGCCTCTGCCTCTACTGCTGTGATAACGGCTCCACCTCTGCCTCCATTGTCTGTCTTTGTCTCCTTGTAACTGTTCCTGTCTCTGCATCTGCTACCTCCTTTGCCATCAATGAAAACATTTCCAACATAATATTCCCTGGGCATTAACTTGTCATTTATAAAAAACAATGATGAGAGACCTTTTTTAATCAATGCATCAATCCTTGTAAGAAAGCTGTTGATTGCTATATGAAGAGTATGACATTTTTCTGTTAATTGTACTACCAAGTTCTTTTTAATCAGAACTTTATTACTTCAAGGATAGTCTCAGTCCTGTCATTTACCCCTAACTCATCCAATTCTTGGATGTCCTTAGAGTTTAGAAATTTTATGATATTGCTGGTTGTATTGGGCATTTCTCTCGATTGAGTGTTTATATCAGAAATGGCCTGATTTTCCTTTTCTACTAACTCCTTCTGCTCAAAAATGATATTGATGTTGAGCATTGGAAAAGGTATGAATTTGCCATGTATTTCTTTATCTTTTTCCTTTAATCATAACTCTATATTATGGAATGGTAATATATTGAAGAATCATAATAGAATTAAGGAGATTAGTGATTGTTGCAAATTGATTAAATATTGTCTTTTCTTATATGCAGAAAATAGATGAAGTGGGAAGCCACCATTCGAGGGAAAAAGACAAAGTAGAAATAATTGTTGTCCCTTCAACAAAAGAACATATCCAGAAAAGAAGGTCGAGATCGGAGCGCACAGTCAAAGCAAGGAAAGGAACAACGCGACATCAGCGCAAGAAGAAAAAACGATAACTGAAGATAGAAGATAGAGCGAATCCCTCAGGATCTCTAGACCCTGAGGGATCGCTGCTCAAAGCTTATCTGTATTTCTTGTTTCGTCTGCTGGCTGTTATAAAAGGACAACGCTTGTAGAAATCAAACATGTATGATGTATTATGATTATTCAGACTTCCTGTTGTATTTTCACGATTTCTCATAGACTCTTGTTGGTTAAAACAGAGTGCGATTTCTTGTAAACTCTATTACATATGATTAATATATAATCCGGTTGCCATTCCATTATTTGATACTGGAGTAGTTTGGTGGTGCTTCACTAGTAGCTAAGGGCTCAGCCCTGGTGGATCCACTTGCTATCTGTACCATTACTTTCTGATTCTAGTTGTGTGATGGTTTGCTTTAGTTCTCATTTCCTTTAGTCGCATTGCTTCATAGTTTTCCATGTTTTATAGCTTACTGTTCAATGTTTTATGAAATCGGTTTGTTGCATCAGTTGTGAGTGAATTGCGTTGCTATTTAAGATTATTTATTCCTCTGTAACCTGTATTGTTATGCCTCTCAGATATAAAGCTTCGCTGTTTAGAATTTGCTGTTCATCTCCATTAAATAGCTTTGCTGTTCATTTCTGATAACTAGCTTTACTGTTTATTCCTTTCCTGTAAGTATCTGGTTTGCTTTAGAATGTTATTGTAGAGAGCATGTTTATTCTATTTCCGTTAGCAGCATTATTGATTCCACTCAGTTATCATTTCCAATTATTTGTTTATTGTGGAGTGTAAGATCATCAACTGTAAAGGACATTGGCTGTTACTTTCTAAGTTCTCAGATTGAGAATCTTGTTTATGCTTGATTTCATTTACATCAGTTGACAGAGGAAAGAGTTATTACTACTGCATCCTTGACTGATGATTTCCGAGTGAGTGATTGGATTTTAGAGCTTTAATTTTCATGTCATTACAATTAGATTTCATTTTCAAGCATCCGTTTACTCTTGTATTTGAAACATTGTACTGCAAATTGGAGAGAATTACTCTTAGATTAAATTGCTGCCTCAGACTGAGTACACTCTTGAGATAAAAAGTCGTACATGGATTGATAATTAATGTAGGATAACCAGGAGTTAAAAAGACACCTTTTATACCTCAACATTTTGGCGCCATTGCCAGTGAGAGTGTAGCTATTTAGAAAGAGTGATGTATGTTTGATTTTCTCTACTAAGGAAGAACTGGGTATTAAAAACGGAAGGTAAGAACCTACGTAATGAACAAGGAAAATGCTCATTCACTTGCTCGCTTCATAGCAGAACTACGTAGAACTCTAAGGTAGGAATGACTGCTTGCGTTTTTTGAATGAATAGAAAATCTAATAAAAAAAAAATTCCTCCCAGACCTAAAAAAACTAAGGGACCGGTGACCCTTGGGCAAACAACCTTCATCGATAATATCATTAAGAAAGCTGAATCTCAGCCATCAGTAGGCCCTAGAAAAATTGCTTCTAGACAACCTACTAGCTCCCTTCGGGCCACAAAATCACCATCTGTAGCTTTTGCTGAGGTGCATAGCCAAACAGAAGAGACTGAGCAAGCATTAGGGGAATTTTGAGGTCTAAAATGGGCCTCCTAAGGAAATTATAAAATAATAGTGGAAAAAATCAAATAAGATTTAATGACATCACCAATTCTAGAGGGAGGCTGAAAACTTATTTTTTCAATTCATATTTTCAACTTATCTCCCCAGCGATTAAATTGTTTAGAGTATCATGGATGCGGTACTTAATTCCTCATCCAAGGAGTACCTATACAAGTTGCATACTTCGATGGGTCCTACTACACAAAAAATGAGAAATACATAAAAAAAACGTGATTACAATCACATTTTTTATGTATTTCTCATTTTTCGTGTAGAAGAGTTCATCGAAAGTATGCAACATGGGTACTCCTTGGATGAGGAATTATATTCCGCATCCAACGAGTACTCCCGCTCGAAATTTGAGTAAAAATTTTGAGAGATAAGTTTAAAATACGAGTTGAAAAAGTAGTTTTATTATTTTATTATTTTTTAATATTTTTACTTTTTTACTCCAAAAATGGTGAATCATCCATTATGGATGACATCATCATATTGAATCCTATTGGTTCTTATAAAGTTTATTTTGGTTGTACATTTTTCTTAGGAGGCCCATTTTAGACCTCAAAATTCCCCTAATGATTCTCAAGAAATTGAGAATTCTCGCCCAATTTATTTACAATAAGGGAACTCTAGTAATCTCCGTGAAGGAGGAGGAGAAACAGGGGAAGTAGAAGAACCAAGATCCACTCTTGAAGTAACCCAAACACTAAGTAGCCCAGATAAGGGAAGTACTGTCAAAATAATCCAAAACAAAGCTACAGAACCTGAAGAACTAAAATCCCCTCGGATAATAGTTTAGCAAGGGACACTAATTATCCCAGACCAAGGAAGTGCTGTTAAGGTCATCCCTACTCCTTCTAGTTAGCCTAGGAATAATTCCCTAGAAATCCCAGAAGGATATTGGCACATATTTGATCAAATGGTCCAGAACCAACAACCACCCCAAACTTCCACACTGCAATATCCCATTGTGGACACTGCACTTAATGCACCTATGCAGGCCATTCCTCTCTAGCATATTCCTACATTCCATGGCTTAACATCGGAAGATCCAGATGCATTTCTGTTTTAATTTGATGTATTATGCAGGGGGTATGACTATACCATCGATCCCTAAAAGCTGAAATTATTCCCCTCCACATTAAAAGGAGCAGCTCTACGATGGTTTATGGGGTTAGGTGGAGGTGTTATAAATCATTGGGATCAGATGAAAGCTGCTTTTCTAAAGAAATATTAGGATTATTGTAGGTCCAGGGAATTAAAGGATGAAATATTTCAGATGACAACAAAACCTAATGAAACATTGGAGGAATATGTAGAACGCTTTCAATACAACCTCAAGAGATCACCTTATGCATTTTTACCCTTACCTGATAATGTGTTAAAAACTACATTAATTAAAGGGATGAAGGAACAATGGGTTGAAACATTAAACATCATGGGAAAAGGTGACATATATCAGGAAAATTTTGCTGACATTATTGATTTATGTATCAGGAGTTCGAGAGGCAGCACAAGACTAAAACCCGTAGAACGTGACATGATCACAAGGGATAGCAAGACCTATGGTGGAGGTATAATCCACACAGAAATTGGAAATCTACTAGAAGATTTCAAAACTGATATTCTAGGGAATCTGACAACGCATCTTGATATCATGCAAGCCAAACAAAAGCAAGCAGAAGCAGAACAAAATTTGGCAATATTCTGCCCTAGATGTAGAAATAAACATAGCCATAAAGAGTGCCCGCTGGATACAGTCCAAGTCTGTGCCATCTGCAAGAAAGATCACTCTATAGAAAGTTGCCCCTCACTCCCGGGATTGAAAGCAGTCTACAAAGAAGCAGAAGAAGAAACATAATTGGTATACCTACTCAATCAGTGCCGTCAATGGCAGCCATGACAAACAGGTATGCCCATTGATCCATCCTCTTCTTTTTAGTCTCCTCAGTATAATGCTCAGCAATATAATGGAATGTGGCAAAATTAGCCACCCTTCCACAGTTGGTCACAGCAGCCATTTCCTACACCTCCATGGCCAAATCAAACAAATCAAACCAATTGGCCAAAATTTCCTTACTGTCCACCATTTTGGCAAAATAATACATATCCAACACAATGTTCCCCCTCCACCTCGCATAGTCAGACCTGACAGTCGAACTGGCAAAGATCTATGAATCAACCAGCTGTAACGATTCCTCTCCCTCCACCTACACTACCAGCACCATATACATTGCAACAAAATCCCCAAACCAACTTAAGACTGCAACTCCCAGCCCAACCCAACCCGAACCCTAATAATAGGTTGGTTAAATCTGTTCAAATAATCGAAGCACCAGAACTAGAAACCGAGTTAAGGGAGTGAAAAGACCTTCAAATAAGGTTTGGGTGCATAATAGAATCAAAGGAAGACAAAAATGTTCAAGTTGAAAATCCGTTACCTTCAGAACAAACATTGAAAAAGGAGAATAAGGTTAGACAACAAACTCAGAGCAAGCAACCACCTCTTCTCCACCATTCCTAGAACGACTAATCATACCTCGTCCAATAGAACATCCTGATTTTGATCTCCTGGGAGAATTGAAAAATTTGTGTATAAAAATCCCACTCCTCCAAGCTATCCAAGATATTCCCATTTATGCAAAGACCATCAAAGAACTATGTATAAGAAAGCTAAAGAGGAGAACAACAAATAACCCAACAGTCCAAGTAGTCGACACTCTACCTGACGTACTATCAGGAAGAGAAGCACCTGTAAAGTATGAGGACCCAGGAAATCCTATAGCTACGGTGCAAATCAATGGACAATCATTTCCAAATGCCTTAGTTGATTTGGGAGCTGCAATCAATATCCTAACAACCACCACTTGTCAAAAACTTAGCATTACATCATTAGATCCAACAACAACCTTATTGGAATTGGTGGCCGATTGGTAGTCAAGCCAGAAGGCACACTACATGATGTAATGGTATCTGTAGACTCCTGGGAATACCCTGCCAACTTCCTGATTATTAACCCCAAAAACTGGCTAGATGGACACCCTTTAATCTTAGGTAGACCTTGGCTGGCAACTGCTGATGCTTACATTGGCTGCCGACAAGGCAGCATGACTATAACTAGAGGGAATTATGTCAAGAATATAGCCTTATACCCTCCAGCCTAGCCAAACATAATGATAATAAAAGCAAAGAAATAGCCTGTATCATACCTCATAGAAAACATTAGATCACCATTAACCATAGATTCAGATGCCCTCGACTTTAAAGACCAAACAGAGGATGACATCATTAACAATATTAGGAATTTGACTTCTGTGATTCATAAATTAAGTATCAAATCTTTCGGTGAAAATCACAATGGAGAAATTTTTGTCGACGTGTTTCGAACCAGCTAGTGTGGTTCATCATCAGGACAAGATACGAAATCTGATCTAGGACTCAGCTTAAATAGAAAAAGAAGCTCCAAATAGCCATTGTACAATAACAGCTAGTTTGACCATAAAAATAAAAATAACAATAATAAAATAAAAATAAAAATAAAACTATAAATAAAATAAAATAAAATAAAAAATAAAATATGAAAAACTAAAAACTAAAAATAAACATAAATAAAATAACGGCTAGTTTGACCCAAAAAAAAATAAAAAATAAAAAAATAAAAAATAAAATAAAAAATGAATGCATAAATAAATAAAATAAAATAAAATAAAATAAAAAATAAAATAAAATAAAATAAAATAAAATAAAAATAATAAATCAATAAAAATAAACAATAAAATAAAATCATTAGGCTTGGCTAGGCTGGAGGGTATAAGGCTATATTCTTGAAAAGAGGCCTGTTAACCTTAACAGAGATGATGGGTGGAGTGTGAGCAGGTGCTGGATCCCTACCCTTCATTCGTAGCTTTTTGATTTTTGCCCTTCTGTTTGCCTGAGGTTCGTCGTTTTCTTCGCTTCTTCTTTTTTTCAGGGAACTTTGGATTTTTCCAATTCAGTACTATGAATTTTGTCTAGAATAAATGTTCGACGAGGCTCCTTGCCATCCATGCTAGTTCATAGTTGACCGTGAATTAGCTTTTCACTTTATATATCTTTTTGTTTTCTTTCACTTGAAGATGAAACCAGATTTAGTTCCAGATGCGCAAGTTGAAGATTGTGCAAGGTTTCCACCTTTTGTTTGCACTTTGTTTAAGTGTTGATGCTCAAATTTTCAACAATTTCTCTAGTAATCATTACCAATTCTTGATTATTTCTTGGAGCGCTATGACTCTTTTAGATTTCATTGCAAGTCTTGTCAACAAGATATCACATTTAATAGCACATAGATGTGCGATAAATAGGCCTTTTAGATCAACGTCTCACCAAGCTTTAGCTTCTTTTAAATTAAAATGTTGCAAAGACTTCACAACCTCCCCAAGGTGGCTTCCATTCTTCACGGTTACTTTTCCAACAGTAAATGTAAAATAAATAAATCATTTTTTCTTTCTTATGTTCAATTTTTTCCAATTTTAGTATTTCCTGCATACTTCGACAAAAAAATATTTGTTTATAACAATTCTTGGAAGTAATAGTGGTTAACCTCGAAACCCATAAACTATAATAGCCAAATTATTTCCTCTTTCTTCTTGTATATTTTTTCCCTTGAGGGAAACTTGCGCTTCGCCAGGTATTCGATTAGGTTCTTTTCCAATTATCATGCAAATAGCTTGATTTACAAAAATATCTAGGATTAGACAAAAAATTGAATTAGCTTCCTGCCTCAACAATATGGGATAACCGAATTGCATTGTCTCTTCGTTAAAATTGAAGTTACGGTTATGTGGAAAGTCGTCAAAGACATGACTCGAGACGAGTGTTGTGATAAGATATGCCATCATAAAGAATCTACCACTTTTGAACAAATTCGCTAATTGAAAAGGCAATTCATTTGCAATAAGATCAACCCAATCAAATACACAATTTTTTTATATGAAAAATGGAGCACAGAGAGAATGGATCTTGGGACTCTAGTCGTAGTTTCTTGGCCTATTAGATAGGCACACAACCAACATAACTCTCTAAACAGTGGTCTAAGCAAAGTAATATCTAGAGAGGAAATATTAGAAGGAACCTCAGAATTTGGAAAAATGAACTCTTGTATGATGTTCAAGCCACCTGCTTGTGAGTCTAAAAAACTATTTGCTTTTGACAAATCTAAGCACATATCTGGATTCAGTAGCTTGAATATGCACTTGAATGCCTTCGAACTCAAATAAATAATAGTATTTTTGGCTGCTAGCATAATTGTTCTCGTCCTTAAATCAAAATTCGGTGCACACAAATAAATGATTTCTCCGACATCAAATACTTTTGGAACACATGCGACATTCGCTAATCCACTAGACCAAACCCTATCATCATTCTTCTCTTGCACGAAAAAAATTCACATATCGATGATATGCATCCGACCACTAGAAGCTTTGATCGATAAGTGCAAGTGAGTTAATCATATCAATGCAAATAACTTCTTTTCTTCCCCTCGTAGCCATTTTTGCTTTGTACTTTTAAAATATTCTATTAATCAGTAACATTTTCATTGTGCTTTAGGTATATATTTATCGATACGCTAATAAATCACCACCTATTACTATTCTACATGTGAAATCTATTTTATAGGACACTCGATAAATAACAATTCAAAATAAAAAAGTGATTGACATTTACGGGAATTAGTATAAATAATTCACATAGTCTAAACGAGTTAGAATTCTGCCAAAAAATAGTAGAAATTTTTGCATGATTTTTACAAAACCGGACACAAATTTTTGGAAAACTGGATTACAGTTGGAAATGTAGAAATTACATGCACTAAGCATGCATATGTCCAAGATTCTCCTGGTCACACACTATTTCGACTTCATGCACAATACAAAATCTATTCCACCATTTATCATCACATGCGGAAATTAAATCAATTGCAATGCACACATGAAACCATAAAAATTCACACACATTAACACAATTGTTTTAATGGGAAAGCCTGAAGCTAAAAACCCCCAACTATTTGTATATAATATATGTCATAGAGATCATGTAACAATCCTCATACAAAGCTTATCACAAGCTCTTAGTACAATCCAATCGCTACACACTAATTAGATTCGATCTTGCAAATCCATGCACTGATCTTTGCCAGCCTTTAGCTTGCCGCTACTGCACAATCCCTGCTGAAGAATGGCTCTGAATGAGCTCGAATCCACCCTATATTGACTGCGCAATCCTCATTTGCATCTCCAATGAATGTGTGGTGCAAACAATGCAACACTGTAGTCACAACTGATAGTCAACCTGCTCTTTCACCTACCTCTCCACTGGTCTCCACTGAAACTGTCCATGCACTGTAGTTAACTGATGTATTCTTCAGTTGATTAATGAGTTAATATTTAGTGAATTAATTATTAATTAATTCACACCACTATCACTAGTGTATCAATCAGTTAGACTAGATACAACTAGCTCAACTGTGTCTAACTGAGTTAAACTGAACACAACTCCACCAACTACTTCTACAACTCCACCAAACTCTGTCACATGAGTTCTAACTAAAGTCTCCATGCAATAGCTCCACTTAACCCTCAGGAATAGTGTAATTCCTTCTGTCAGCTCCTGTGCCACATCTGTGCACTTAACTGAAGTGCTCCAAGAGAATAAGATAATGTTTAGAGTCCAAATATTATTAAGAGCTAATAATATTCAACATATTTATTTTTAGACTGGCAATCTAAAAATAGATTCCGCCCAATATGTCTAAAAATAGAAGTCCATCTATTTTTCCAACTTGACCAACCATCCACAAATAGCATCCTGCAACTCATAGAATATGATCAACATGTCTAAAAATAGACTTTGCGACAAAAATCACCTGTGTGGGCCCCACCTAGTTTAGGTGATCATTTTCCAACTAGGATCAGGAATGATGTTTCAGGATGCCTCCTTCATTGTTTCTTGTTGCAATCTTAAACATTCCCTCTCAACAAGAAAGGATTGTCTTTGCATGCGACATGCAACTCCATGCATTCGCCCTACAACCTTTGCAAGCGCCATGCAAATCCATGCATCTGCTCTGCAACTCTCCCGAAACTGAATAGGCTCCAAAAAACTCAATCAATCTAATGCATCTATCATCAAAGTATTTGACTTCTGCTGGTACCAACTGCACAAGTCTTCAGGAACCACTGCGCTGTTGAACTCTGCACCCATGCACTCTGCACTTGCTGTCAACTCTGAACCGCATTCTAGTATCTGACACTGTCACTTTGATCTGCCTGCATCAATCCAACTGATCATGCTATTGTTGCTCTGTGGGTACCTCGTAGCTAGGTTCAATTCATGATATTCACACCATCTCAATGAATCTTTCCCAGAAATCTCCTCTTGGGATTACTCATGCATGTCGCCCCACCTCTCACCTGGTGGTATAGCTGCATGCACTCCCTCTGCCCATCTGGCACGAAATTTCTCTGCATGAGTGGTTGCTCTCACTCCATGATCCTCATCTTGTGGCTGCTCCACATCCCGAGGTTCACTCTTACCTACATGCAAATCCTTCTCCCTCTCAAGCTTCAATTGCATGGATTTCTTGCACTTCCCAACAGTAGGAAGCTCCGTAGAAATCCTATCTACTTCAAGTCTGTAGAGATTCTTAGCTCGAATCCAAACCTTCTTAACTTGTCTTGTTGCTTTGTACGTAAGGAAAAATTTCATAGAATTTATCCTCTAACATTGTGACTGAGATTAAATTCTTCTTTAAACCTGGAACATGCACTAAATCTTGTAAAAGAATGAGTTTACCTGACTCCCTTTGAAAGGTAATGGTACCAATGCCGATCGAAATTGTATCGTCCATTGTCACCTAACTCAACATGCAACTGGAGATCTTTCTCCACCAAGTCATTGAAAAGGTTCACATCTCCCGTCATGTGAAAGGAAGCACCACTATCAAAGTACCACCCCGATCCCAATGCACTAGACACCATGCATGCGATCAATGAGAAGTCCAGCTCAAATTGCGAGGCAAGAGCCTCATCAGCTGTAGCTCCAACAACCTGCTTGTTCTTCTTCTTCTATGGACAATTTGTGGTGAAATGCTCATGTTCGTAACAATGAAAACACTTCACTTTGGACATGTCACGCTCTTTGCCATCCGCACTGGATTGAGAAGGATTTCTCTTCTCCTTCTCTTTCCTTGATTTGGTAGCCAAAGCACAATCCTCTTCATCATCATTATTTGATGAAGAGCCATCCTTGGTACTCTGCCTTATCTCCTCTTCCACAAGATCCGACCAAAGTCGCTCCCATCCTAACAGTTTCTCCTGACCATTGACAGAGTCCTCGTAGCTATGTCAACTCTTCGGAAGCCCAAGGAGAGCGAAGCTCTCCAAGTCTTCTTCATCCACACTAACTCCTACACTCCCAAGCTCATCCCTGCAGTGGAAAAACTTTGTCAAGTATACCGTAATAGTGTCATTCTTCTCCATTTTTATTTTCCTGAGCTTGTATTTAAGCGCCAACTTCCTCTGGTCACTTCTGATTTGGAACAATTCTGTCAAAGCCTTCCACATAAAGAATGGAGTGGATTTACCGTGAAGGTTGGACACTATGTGATCCTTAACACCTTCCAATAGAATCCTTCGACACCTTTCTACCTTCTTTTTCCATGCGTCAAGTGCGGCGGCATCGCTAGAACCGAGTTTAGGAATATCAACATCTATGAACTCCTTCAACCCATTATCCTCTAGCACCACCTCCATCCTGTACTTCCATGCAATATAATTTGAGCTGCCCTCAAGGGCATACCCCAATCGCAATCCGTTGAAAGACATTTCAATGAATGCTCAACTTTGACACCAAGAAAACACTGCAACAAATTCAAATTCCACCAGCACAAAACTCAACTATTTCAATAATTGCAATATGCTCCAATGATCAACTGCTATGATACCATGTAGAAATTATATGCACTAAGCATGCATATGTCCAAGATTCTCCTGATCACACACTATTTTAAATTCATGCACAATACAAAATCTATTCCACCATTGATCATCACATGCGGAAATTAAATCAATTGCAATGCACACATGAAACCATAAAAATTCACACACATTAACATAGTTGTTTTAATGAGAAAGCCTGAAGCTAAAAACCCCAACTATCTGTATATAATATATTCATAGAGATCATGTAAAAATCCTCATACAAAGCTTATCACAAGCTCTCAGTACAATCCAATCGCTACACACAAATTAGGCCCGATCTTGCAAATCCATGCACCAATCTTTGCCAGCCTTTAGCCTGCCTTTACTGCGCAATCCCTGCTGAATAATGGCTCTGAATGAACTCGAATCCACCCTATATTGACTGCGCAATCCTCATTGGCATCTTCAATGAATGTGTGGTGCAAACAATGCAACACTATAGTCACAACTGATAGTCAACCTGCTCTTTCACCTACCTCTCCACTGGTCTCCACTGAAACTGTCCATGCACTATAGTTAATTGATGTATTCTTCAGTTGATTAATGAGTTAATATTTAGTGAATTATTTATTAATTAATTCACACCACTCTCACTAGTGTATCAATTAGTTAGACTAGATACAACTAGCTCAAATGTGTTTAACTGAGTTAAACTGAACACAACTCCACCAACTACCTCAATAACTCCACCAAACTTCCGTCAAGTAGAGTTCTAACTGAAGTCTCCATGCAATAGCTCCACTTAACCCTTAGGAATAGCGTAATTCCTTCCTCGTCAACTCGTGCCACATTTGTGCAATTAACTGAAGTGCTCCAAGAGAATAAGATAATGTTTAGAGTCCAAATATTATTAAGAGCTAATAATATTCGACATATCTATTTTTAGACTGGCAATATAAAAATAGATTCTGCCCAATATGTCTAAAAATAGACGTCCATCTATTTTTCCAACTTGACCAACCATCCACAAATACCATCCTGCAACTCATAGAATATGATCGACATGTCTAAAAACAGACATAGTCTAAAAATAGACTTTTCGACAAAAATCACCTGTGTGGGCCCCACCTAGTTTAGGTGATCATTTTCCAACTAGGATCAGGAATGATGTTTTAGGATGCCTCCTTCACTGTTTCTTGTTGCAATCTTCAGCACTCCCTCTCAACAAGAAAGGACTGTCTTTGCATGCGACATGCAACTCCATGCATTCGCCTTACAACCTTTGCAAGCACCATGCAACTCCATGCATCTGCTCTGCAACTCTTCCAAAAATGAATAGGCTCCAAACAACTCAATAAATTTGATGCATCTATCATCAAATTATTCGACTTCTACTGGTACCAACTGCACATGTCTTCATGAACCATTGCGCTTTTGAACTTTGCACCCATGCACTTTGCACTTGCTTTCAACTCTGAACCGCGCTCTAGTATCTGACACTGTCACTTTGATCTGCCTGCATCAATCCAACTGATCATGCTACTGTTGCTCTGTGGGAACCTCGTAGCTAGGTTCAATTCATGGGATCCACACCATCTCAATGAATCCTACCCAGAAATCTCCTCTTGGGATTACTCATGCATGTCGCCCCACCTCTCACCTGGTGGTATTGCTGCATGCACTCCCTCTGCCCATCTAGCACGAAATTTCTCTGCATGAGTGGTTGCTCCCACTCCATGATCCTCATCTTGTGGCTTCTCCACATCCCGAGGTTCACTCTTACCTACATGCAAATCCTGCTCCCTCTCAAGCTTCAATTTCATGGCTTTCTTGCACTTCCCAACAGTAGGAAGCTCCGTAGAAATCCCATCTACTTCAAGTCTGTAGAGATTCTTAGCTCGAATCCCAACCTTCTTGACTTGTCCTATTGCTTTGTACCGAAGGAAAAATTTTCCTTCACTAAAGACAACATCATAGCCTTTATCCTCTAACATTGCGACTGAGATTAAATTCTTCTTTAAACCTGGAACATGCACTAAATATTGTAAAAGAATGAGTTTACTTGACTCCCTCTGAAAGGTAATGGTACCAATGCCAATCGCATTGTATCGTCCATTGTCGCCCAACTCAACATGCAACTAGAGATCTTTCTCCACCAAGTCACTGAAAGGTTCACACCTCCCGTCATGTGAAAGGAAGCACCACTATCAAAGTACCACCCCGAACCCAATGCATCAGACACCATGCATGCGATCAATGAGAAGTTCAGCTTAAATTGCAAGGAAAGAGCCTCACCAGCTGCAGCTCCAGCAGCCTACTTGTTCTTCTTCTTCTGTGGACAATGTGTGGCGAAATTCCCATGTTCGTGACAGTGAAAACACTTCACTTTGGACATGTCACGCTCTTTTCCATCCGCACCAGATTGAGAAGGATTTTTCTTCCCCTTCCCTTTCCTTGCTTTGGCAGCCAAAGCGTAATCCTCTTCATCATCATTCTTTGATGAAGAGCCATCCCTGGTACTCCGCCTTATCTCCTCCTGCACAAGATCCGACCAAAGTCGCTCCCATCCTAACAGTTTCTCCCGACCATTGACAGAGTCCTCGTAGCTATGCCAACTCTTCAGAAGCCAAAGGAGAGCCAAGCTTACCAAGTATTATTCATCCACACTAACTCCTACATTCCCAATCTCATCCCTGCAGTGGACAAACTTTGTCAAGTATACTGGAATAGTGTCATTCTTCTCCATTTTTATTTTCCTGAGCTTGTCTTTAAGCGCCAACTTCCTCTGGTCACTTCTGCTTTGGAACAATTCTGTCAAAGCCTTCCACATCAAGAATGGAGTGGCTTTACCATGAAGGCTAGACACTATGTGATCCTTCACACCTTCCAACATAATCCTTTGACACCTTTCTACCTTCTTTTTCCATGCGTCAAGTGCGGCAACATCGCTATAACCCGGTTTAGGAATATCAACATCTATGAACTCCTTCAACCCATTATCCTCTAGCACCACCTCCATCCTGTCCTTCCATGCAATATAATTCGAGCTGCCCTCAAGGGCATACTCCAATCGCAATCCATTGAAAGACATTTGAATGAATGCTCAACTTCGACACCAAGAAAACACTGCAGCAAATTCGAATTCCACCAGCACAAAACTCAACTATTTCAATAATTGCAATCTGCTCCAATGATCAATTGCTATGATACCATGTAGAAATTATATGCACTAAGCATGCATATGTCCAAGATTCTCCTGATCACACACTATTTTAACTTCATGCACAATACATAATCTATTCCACCATTGATCATCACATGCAGAAATTAAATCAATTGCAATGCACACATGAAACCATAAAAATTCACACACATTAACATAGTTGTTTTAACGAGAAAGCCTGAAGCTAAAAACCCCAACTATCTGTATATAATATATGTCATAGAGATCATGTAACAATCCTCATACAAAGCTTATCACAAGCTCTCAGTACAATCCAATCGCTACACACTAATTAGGCTCGGTCTTGCAAATCTATGCACCGATCTTTGCTAGCCTTTGGCTTGCCTCTACTGCGCAATCCCTGCTAAAGAATGGCTCTGAATGAACTTGAATCTACCCTATATTGACTGCGCAATCCTCATTGGGATCTCTAATGAATGTGTGGTGCAAACAATGCAACACTATAGTCACAACTGATAGTCAACCTGCTCTTTCACCTACCTCTCCACTGGTCTCCACTGAAAGTGTCCATGCACTGTAGTTAAATGATGTATTCTTCAGTTGATTAATGAGTTAATATTTAGTGAATTACTTATTAATTAATTCACACCACTCTCACTAGTGTATCAATCAGTTAGACTAGATACAACTAGCTCAACTGTGTTTAACTGAGTTAAACTGAACACAACTCCACCAACTACCTCAATAAATCCACCAAACTCTGTCACATGAGTTCTAACTGAAGTATCCATGCAATAGCTCCACTTAACCCTTAGGAATAGCATAATTCCTTTTGTCAGCTCTTGTGCCACATCTGTGCACTTAACTGAAATGCTCCAAGAGAATAAGATAATGTTTAGAGTCCAAATATTATTAAGAGCTAATAATATTCGACATATCTATTTTTAGACTGGCAATATAAAAATAGATTTTGCCCAATATGTCTAAAAATAGAAGTCCATCTATTTTTCCAACTTGACCAACCATCCACAAATAGCATCTTGCAACTCATAGAATATGATCCACATGTCTGAAAATAGACATAGTCTAAAAATAGACTTTGCGACAAAAATCACCTGTGTGGGCCCCACCTAGTTTAGGTGATCATTTTCCAACTAGGATCAGGAATGATGTTTCAAGATGCCTCCTTCACTGTTTCTTGTTGCAATCTTCAACAAGATTCGGGATTTTCGGTATTTGGTGATTGTTGGTAGTACTAAATTTTATGCTTTTTCTATTTCCGCTATCTGTTACTATTCTCCCTATGAAATATATCTAACGGGACATTTTGAATAAATATCAATTCAAAAACAACAAAGGCAACATTTGTGAGAAATATTTGAAATAATTTAAAAACAAATCTCGAAATTTGGAAACCATTTACTCTATGTACGGAACAAATAAAATGTGAATATTTTATAATAATGGTATCTAGCCTACACAATGTCAATAATCACATCCATTAATATATTGATGCCAATTTAGAGGTAATAACATTTACATTCTCGATTACGTGTCGACTCATCCATTTTGAAAAAGAATACCAGACCATTAATTTAATTATTACATGTACGGAAATGAGGAAATCCTACTCCCCAAAATATTATTATTATTATTATTATTATTATTATTATGTTATATATTTATCTTTACAAACATAACGCTACTTTGTAATTTCACACGTTTTCCATTTGCAACATACCCCTTTTGCATTGATTACAATTACAAAATTGCATTAGTATCGGTTCTCTGTAACCACCCCACCCCATATTTACCCACTTTAACGTGCTCACTGGGGTAAACACGAAGATAAAAATTATTATGCAAGACCCTATTTCCAAGATGCACTTATGAAAAATTGGGTCCATATGTCCAAAACTAACTGCAACCACATAGTGACATATATCACACTGTTATCAACCCAACTTGACCCAACACTATTTTTTTTTCAATTTTGTCTGCTTAAATTTAATAGAACTTTCTATTTTTGGTATTTTTCTCGTGTTCTAAACTTCTAAGGTTGTTTTGAGGGCATAAACGACATTTTTCAGGAAAAAAAGAGAGATAAAAAAGTGCATGAATAGTTAAATTCTCTATTTTTGGCCTCCTTGTGGAGATCTTCGAAACAAGGTATTATGATAGTCAAACAGAGATCGTATGCTAAAGTTATGACCCTGAGAAGTTGGAGGTCTGAATTACTCAATTATACAAACACTTTGTGTACATCGTACCTGTAAGTTATGAATACCTATTGTTCATTAATTCAATAAGCTCACTAGATAACCATAATTGACACAATGGCAAATCTAAACATTCAATATCACCTCAGAACTTGACTTAGACTGACCAGAACATAATAGGCATTTCACCAAACACATTATGAACATGTAAACTACAAGTCATAAATGCATATATGAACATAGAGGTGTGATACTTATCTGAGTATCATCAAGAAGGTCTAATGCCCTCTCACAATGGCTGCAATGAAATTTATTAGGTCATGCATTCAATAACCATTCATTTACAAATCAAAACATGTTAAGAGACAAAACTATAATATGTCATGAAACCATGCTTATAACCAACATATAACCATAATCATAAGACTAATAGAACAACCATCAAAGCCACATAATAACAAGCATAAATACTCATGATATACAAGAGAAAAAGAGCTCTTATTAAGATATTCAAATCCAACCAAGTCAAGGACTTCCATGTACCACCCGACCATAGATTGGGTTGAACCAAATATCTCTTTCATCCAATCACCCCCGTGCCATATTCCAAGCATTAATGTGGGATATCATGGAATAAACCAACTAAAACCAAACCAAAGGTTCTAGAGGCTAAACCACCTCAACCCTCAGCCAGTGATTCCACCTCATGGTCATACATCACTAACCATCACCAGATCGGTATCTACCCAAGCTGTACAAGGCTCCAGAGTGTTTGTTCCAACTCGACTCCAGGACTAGTGACTCGATCCGCAGCTGTCGCAGGTCTCCAGAGAGTTTTTCCAACCAAGGCTCCATGAATAGTGACTTCACCCACCAAGGGTGCTAGAGCGTTTGTTTAACCAAGGCTTTGAGGACTAGTAACTCAATCCAAGTTGTTCTAGGACTTCCAAAGCATTTGTCTAACCAAGGCTCTAGGAACTAGTAACTCAACCCACAACCATAAGGAATATGAGAACCAATAAAAAAAAATGGGAACCCCAAAACACCATGTCTATGTAGGAAATGGGAAGGCAAGGCAAAACCATTGTGAATCCAGACAATCCTTCATGCCAATGATAGATCATAACTAATTAATCACATACCATGCATGCAAAAAATAGCAAGGAAATCATACATGCAACTTGGTACCTGCAAAGCAAACCCACTATAGTTGTTGATCCCGTTGTCCCCTTGTGCTTTCCTTCTTCTCCTTTGCCTTCTTTCTTTAAATCAAAAGTATGCCACAATGCTCCAAAAAATTGTAAGTGTGCAAGAGTATGAGAAAGAGAGAGAGTTAATTGACGAGATATACAAGCTAAAAATGACAAAAGGTTGTGAACTGATACTCAAAATAATTTTTATCATTTAGGCTTCTATTTTCTTCATTTTCCTATATTTTCTTTCAATTTTCCTCACATGCAATTTCGTGACCTTTCACCTTCCATTTCTCCTCTTTCCCTTTATTTCATAAATAAAATTCCAATAAATGCCGCTTTACCTTTTCTATTCTCCATAGCCACAAATTAATCACAAGCGATACCCATCACTATGTTTTTTCCCAACATTCAGCTTCGAATACGTGTCCCATGACCTTGGTATTATTTTGCCTTTATAAATTTTATTACATGGATTTTTAATCAAGGTTGTTACATAACCCTCCCCCTTGGGGGAAGACCATCCTCAATTTTGTGTTCAATGACACCTATAAACCAACAAAACACATGTCTTCCGTGGAGCTTTATAACACATCTTGATGAAAAATTTACATCATATCCATGTGGTGAAAACATAACCAACACATCATGAACACCATACCACTTATTGGAGCTTTATAACACAACTCTATTTGGTATTCAAAACATACATATGCATACATAGACATAACCAAAACACAACATCAAAACATATACCAGAGTACATCTGCTCAACTAGCGAATAGAGAAGGATACATAGCTCGCATCTAATCAACCATCTCCCATGTAGCTTCACCAGGCCCAAAGTGTTTCCATTGCACTTTAACTTGCTAGATTGCTAGATTTCATACCATGATCATCTTTTGCTGCAAAATGCACTGGTTCTAGGTGGAATTACCTTTTGGTTCCACCTGAAATATAGACCAGTCAATCACATGATCAACATATTTCACATACTTATTAAGCAAGATACATGGAAAACATCATTTAAAACATCATTGAATTCAATGTCGTAGGTAGTGCAAGTCAGTAGGATATTGGTCCAATCCTCTCAAGAATATTGAAAGTACCACAATACCGAGGTTCTAGCTTGGCACATGATCCAATCCTCAATAAGCTCTTCTTGAGATTGATGCACAAGTACACATGTTCCTCATCTTGGAACTCCTTAAACACACTGTGTTGATCTGCGTAACTCTTATGTCTATCTTGTGCTACCTTTATATTCTTCTTGATTACCTGCATTTCCCGTTCCATCTTTGCCATCATGTGTGGTCCAATCAACACCCTATTCAATCCAACTGATAGGAGTATTCCAAATTCGCCCACAAAGTGCCTCAAATGGACTCAACTTCAATTATTCCCTATACCCATTATTATACACAAACTCTATCAATGGAAGATACTCTTCCCACTTTCGTTGTTGATGCATAACATGCATTCTCAACATGTCCTCCAAAATCCTATTGACCCTCTCTATCTTCCTATATATCTACGGATGATAAGTTGTAGTGAAGGCAAGCTTTGTACCCAAACCTATAAATAACTCTTTCCAAAACTTGGAAGTGAGCTTCGCATCTTTTTCTGACACAATCTTCCTAGGGATAGCATGCAATCTCACTATGTAAATGATAAAGACCTCTGCTACCTCACTAGTTGAATTTGTAGACTTCATTGGAATGAAGTGCGCTACCTTTGTCAACCTTTCAACCACAACCATAATGGAATCATGCTATCTGGATGTCCTTGACAAACTTGTAATGAAATCCATGGAAATGACCTCCCATTTCTACTCCTAAATCAAAATCAATTGCAATAAACCACCTCGATGCTTACACACTACTTCACCTGTTGACAACCCAAACATCTCACAACAA
Organism: Pinus albicaulis; assembly: GCA_034641835.2. Lineage (NCBI taxonomy): Eukaryota > Viridiplantae > Streptophyta > Pinopsida > Pinales > Pinaceae > Pinus > Pinus albicaulis. The sequence goes on along the minus strand of CM076582.1, from coordinate 1,263,493,410 downwards.
ACTATGCCACTACTTTCTTCAAATTCAGAAAATGATAAAACTTCTTATGTCAATGGCTTCTGATATCTCGAGTGACCTAAATAAGGCTTAACATGAAATTCCCTCAAGATAAGCTTCTTGAACTCACTGTTGCCTAACACACAGATCCTGTCCCTCAATATGACCAAACCATATGGCATGAGGTGATACTCCACATCCTATTCACCTATACCTTACTGTTGTAACCTGTGCTTAAGCTATTGATACATGTCATCCTATTTTCCTGTCTGCAAGATCCAATCTTGTAAATATATCCCATATGAACTCATAGCTGTTACATGATTTTCCTGTACTCTTATATTAAGTGCATCTGTGACCTTGTTCTCTTTACCCTTGATGTAATTTATCTCGAAGTCAAAATCATTGATCGTGGCCAACCATCTAGCTTGTCTGGCATTCAGATTAGGTTGGTCAAACAAACATCTCAACCCATTGTGATCACTCATCAACACAAACCTCGTGTCAAGAAGATTGTGCCTCCACATCTTCAATGCATGAATTATCACTTCCAACTCAAGATCATGTGTTACATAATTTTTCTTGTGCTCATTCAGTTTCCTTGATTCATAGAACACTAATTATCCTTCTTGCATAAGAACCCCACCAATTCCTCTCTTGCAAGAATTTGTACATACCACAAACTCTTTGTTTGAATATGCAATATTTAGAACTGGAGAATTCCTAAGCAACTGCTTCAACTACTCAAAACCTACCGCACATTCCTTTCCCTGTTCAAATTTATTTCATTTTCGCTGCAATGATGTAATATGATAGGAAATATACGACAATTTCCTCATGAACCTTCTATAATAACCTACCAACCCCATGAATGATCTGACCTCATCCACATTCCTAGGAGCTACCCATTCCATACCTTCCTTGGAGACAACATGCAAGTAATGTACCTTTGTCTGAAAGAAGTCGCATTTACTAAGCTTGGCATACAACTGATGTTATCTCAATAGTTTTAACACTCCTGCCAAATATTCTACATGCCCTTCCTCATTCTTAGAATATATCAATATATCATCAATGAGTACAATCACAACTTGTCAAGATAGGGATGTAACACACAATTCATAAAACACATGAAAGTAGTTGGAGCATTATTCAACCAATAAAAACCACAAAAAACTCATAATTCCCATAACTGGTCCGAAAAGCAGCCTTGTAGATGTCCTCTTCTTTGATGCTTACTTGATGGTATCTTGATCTCAAATCAATCTTCAAGAACATTGTTGCTCCCTTCAATTGATCAAACAAGTCATCGATCCTCGACAACAAATACCTGTTCCTAATTGTCACCTTGTTCAACTACCTGTAATCAATGCATAATCTGCGAGTACCATCCTTCTTCTCCATGAACAAAGTTGGTGCACCCCAAGGTGATGCACTTGGCCTTATGTATCCCTTGTAAAACACTTCCTTAAATTTCAACTTTAGTTCCAATAGCTATGGAGTGCTCATCCTGTAAGGTGCCTTTGATGTTGGTGTTGTCTCTAGTACCAACTCCATAGAAAATTCCACTTCCATGTGAGGTGATAATATTGAAATCATTGGGAACACATCCTGAAACTGTTGTAAAACTGGGTACTTGTTGAAGTCTTCCGCATCATCAACATCCTTACCTCTTTCAGTGGAAATATGCACTCCAAATAATACAAACCATTTTCCGTGACTATGATTTTCCTGCATAGATGTAACCATCCTAACTGATGTTGCCTTCTTCTTACCCTGCAAGACTCTCTATTCTCCATTGTCATCCAAGCATTCAATAGCCTTTTCATAACAATCCACCTTAGTCCTATGAAGATAAAAACAATCCATACCCAACAACATACTGCATCATCCCAACGGGAGAAAATTCAGATGTGCTGATGTATGCATACCATTTAACTCAAATGCACAAGCCTGTATCCAATGATGAACCATTTTCTTAGTACCCATATCCAACTGTACTAACCAAGACTCTACATGCACTTATTTATTCAAACCACACTTATCCACTAGGTCAGGATTAGCATGAATATAATTATATCAAGGGTCAATCAAAATAGAAACAACTTGATCATAAATCTTACCGTCCATCTCGATAATAGATGCTTGATGATTCACTTGCTTACTATCCAATGCATCAAAATCTGAGGAATACTCTACCCAACATCCACCACTATCTGTGCCTCTTGAGCACTACAGATCCGTGGTCTGCCACCCTGATGTTGTGGACAATATCTCCTGTGATGATCCTTGCCACAAGCCCAACAATGTAAAGGCTTCCTGCTGTCACCCTTGTTTTTCTCCTTCGACTGAAATCCCTGTCCTCTGTTAGATGCATTGAACTTCTTGTGCGACACTACATTATTTTTGTTACTAGTGTCCTCTTGTCTTCCTCGATTCTTATCCCATTTTCCCTTTGCGTTTTCATTACCTTTCCAATCCTATTTAGATTCAGACCTATGCTTTGATTTCTTGTAGAAATGCTTCAACTTTATGATGGCTTCCTCCAACGATCTAGGCTCATCAAACTCAATCCTATCCTTGAACAGTACTGACAACCCACTGATGAATCTCTCAATCTTCGCTTTCTTCTCCTTAAGATAAGGCACATATCTTAACAATTCCAAAAATATGCTAGTATACTCCTCATCGATCATAGATCTCATCTTCAACTCATAGACTCCTTTTCCCTATCATCATAGTACCTTTTAGATAGATACTTCTTCCTGAAAAGTCTCTTGAACTCACTCCAAGTCAACTCCTCTTCTCGAATGTCTCTGACATTCTTCACATCTTCCCACCAAATGTCTCCTTTACCTTTAATACTGGAAGTATCTATTCTGACTTTCATGTTTCATGAATAGTCATGCAATATGAAGAATTTATTCATCCCAAGAAACCAAGCTTCTGCATCATGTGACTTCTTCATTCTCCATCAAATGTAGGTGGATTTGATTTCTTGAACTCTTCCGAAAAATACTTCTTCTCACTCCTCCTATATGGATGGTGATGGCGATGACCATACTGTCCCTCTAAACCAAAACAAGGATATAACCTATGATCACTGCCCCTCTGGTCAGGTGTATCTAGAAATATTCCATCTTTGACTGTATCCTCTCTATCCAACCTGTGTCTTGATTTATATATGCTGCTATATGCACCATTTTTCATTTCCTCTTGTCCATGATTGATCCTAAGTGGTCCTTGTCTCTGCAAATATGATAGAATATGAAGAATCATTGTATTAACTTCTACTTGTTTCTCCTATGCTTTATCAAGTCTTTCTCGTGACTGAATGATCCTATGATTATTTGCTTTGCAACTTCTTATCTCTGCCTTTAAAATTCTCAATGTATCTACTATGTGAGGGGAGTACTCATCACCATGTTACTTATATGATCTGTAGGGAGAATCACGTGAACTGTAGTCCACCATTTTTCTTGTCATATTTGATCCTCTACTCCTTGTAAACATACCATGTTAAATCAACCAAATACAAACATAATCAACATACCTTAGTGAATTTTAGGGGAGGTTATCTCATCTATAATATTAATATAGATTAACACGATACATGTATATATACATATCATATCAATATGGCGACATCATGCATGAAAACACCAATTGCATACCATGACCTCATGCACGACAGTCATAACCATAACAATACGTGCATAACAAACATATAGACAATGGCATGCATAAAAAATACATATACAACCGACATAGATGCATGACAAATAAATTCCACCAATCTAGTCCAAGTGTTGAACCTGAGAGCTCTGATACCACTCTGTAACCACCCCACCCCATATTTACTCACTTTAACCTACTCACTAAGGTAAACATGAAGATGAGAGTTACTATGCGAGACTTGATTGCCAAGATGCACTTACGGAAAATTGGGTCCATATGTCTAGAACTGAACGCAACCACCCAGTTACACATGATCACACTATTATCAACCTAACTTGACCAAACACTATTTATTTTTAGTTTAGTCTCCTTAAATTTAATATAACTTTCTATTTTTGGCAGTTTTTTCGTGTTCTAAATTTTCGAGGCCATTTTGAGGGCTTAAACGACATTTTCAGGGAAAACGGAGAGACGGAAGGTGTGTTAAACCAATTTTGTTGTTTGTTTTTGGCCTCCTTGCAGAGGTCTTCAAAACTCGGTATTATGATATTCAAACGGAGATCATATGCAAAAGTTATGACCACGGGAAGTTGGAGGTATGAATTACTCATTTATACAAACACTTTCTGTACATGATACCTGTAGGTTATGAATACCTATTTGTTCTTTAATTCAATAAGCTCACTATAGAACCATAATTGACACAATGGCACAGCTAAACATTCACTCTCAACCCATAACTTGATCTAGACTGACCAAAACATACTAAGCATTTTGTCAAACACATTGTGAACATGTAATCTACATGTCATAAATGCATATATGAGCATAGGGGTTTGATACTTATCTTAGAATCATCAAGAAGGTATAATGCCCTCTCATAATGGCTTCATTGACATTTATTAGGTCATGCATTCAATAATCATTCATTTACCAATCAAAACTTGTTAAGAGCCATAAATAGAATATGTTATGAAACAATGCCTATAGCCAACATATAACCAAAATCATAACACTGATAGAATAACTGTCAAAGCCCCATAGTAAAAAGTATACGTATTCATGAGATACAAGAGGAAAATATCTCTTATTAATATACACAAATCCAACCAAGTCAGGGACTTCCACATACCACCCGACCATAGATTGGGCTGAATCAAATCTCTCTTTCAACCAATCACCCCTGTTCCATATTGAAAGTATGAATGTGGGATCTCATGGAATAAACCAACTAAAACCAAACCGGGGCTTCCAGAGGCAAAACCACCTCAACCCTCAACCAATGATTCCACCTCACGTTCGGACATCATTGACCATTAATAGATTAGTCTCTACCCAAGCTATACAGGGCTCTAGAGTGTTTGTTCCAACCCGAATCCAGGACTAGTAACTCAAACCACAACCGCTGTAGGGCTCCAGAGTGTTTTTCCATCCAAGGCTCCAAGACTAGTAACTCAACCCGACAATGGCTCCAGAGCGTTTTTCCAACCAAGACTTTTAGGACTAGTAACTCAACCCAATTTGTTCCAGGGCTTCCAAAACATTTATCCAACCAAGGCTCCAAGAACTAGTAACTCAACCCACAACCATATGGAACATGAATACCAATCAGAAAACAAATGGGAAACCCACAACACCATGGCTATCCAGGAAATGGCAAGGTTGAGAAAAACCACTGTCAATATTCCAGACAATCCTACATGCCAATGAAAGATCATAATCAATTAATCGCATGCATATACCATGAATTCCAAAACTAGCAAAGAAATCATACATGCAACTCGTTACTTGCAAAGCAAACCCGTTGTAGCTGTTGATCCCATTGTCCCCTTATGCTTTCCTACTTTTCCTTTGCCTTCTTTCTCGAAATCCAAAGTATGCCACAATGCTCCTAGAAACTCCAAGTGTGCAAGAGTACGAGAGAGAGAGAGAGAGAGAGAGAGAGAGAGAGATAAAATTAACAAAGGGTTGTGAACTGATCATCAGAAGCCTTTTTATCATTTAGGTCTCTATTTTCTTCATTTTCCTCTATTTTTCCTTCAATTTTCCTCACATGCAATTTTGTGACCTTTCACCTTCCTTTTCTTCTATTTCCCTTTATTTCCCATGACCTTGGTCTTATTTTGCCTTTATAAAATTTATTACATGGATTTTTAATCGGGATTGTTACATTCAATAACAACAAAACTTCAAGCCCAAACTTAGTATCCAATTGAAACAGAGATAAGCTTCCTTTGTATAATGAAAACTTTGCATACAATTATAGTTCTCGGCTTACTAGGTCAAATATTTTTTTTCCATATATTAAAAAATAACTGAATTTTCATTCATAATAACAATATTAATTTTTTTTTGCAAATGATTAAATTTATTATTAAATGATATTGAATTCTTCATAAATTTAAATTAATTACGCCTTAAGGCGTTCTTTCTACGGGCTTAGGCTGAGGACACACTGTTCACCCAGCGAATGGCAACACTCTAATTTCATCCTCCTCCAACCAATCAAAACCTCCTACATGTGCCATGCCATTAACCACCTGTACACTGCCACCTGTGCTATGCAACTAAACCACCTTTGCCATGCGACAGGACTGAAAAAATTGTTATGTGAATAGACTGCTATATGACTGGACTGAACCGATTGATTGCATTCTTCTTCAGTGGGTTTTTTCTCACCTGGTTTCCCTTCTCCCACCATAGATCCAGAAATTTCAACTCCTTCTCTGTCTCGTACTCAATCTCTTAATGACATATTAGCTAGTTCACATATTCAGCGTATTTGCATTCAATAATCCTCTGACCGCCTGTTCTTGCATTGAATAGGCATGGGCATTCAATACCTAGAAATTACAGAGATATAATTAGGTCATCCTTCTTCAATTTCTTCTGTGCCACTATGCTTTTCAGATTTACCATTTATTTCGCATCCCTCGCATTAGCTGTTGGATTGGATTGGCATGGCCTGCATTCAATTTTCCCACTTATTTGTGTTGTGTTGGGTGGATTTTAAGGCGGTTGAGGTGGTTGGCCCGATTTCTAGCACAAATATATGGTACAAAAGGTTCTGTTCTCTCACTGAACAGAGACATTCCATAACATCAACCAAAAACAAGTGCATTTTTCAACTAGCAGGGACATTTTAAACTGGCAGGGACATTTTTTAACTAGCAGGCAAAACGCTTCAGTGGTTTCGTCTCTGAGCTCTGGATACAATAGGTAAGATCACCATTAGTCCAAAGACATTATTTTAAAAATAATTTTTTGTCTATATAGTCTATATCAAGAATTAGATAAAGAACTGGGAAATAACTAACCTGATCCCTTACTGTATCCTAAACTTTGATGGCATTGTGATTAACATGCCAGCAGTTAAGGGAAAAAGTGTGTTTTGATCTAAAAGCAACATGTAAATAACCAAAAAAATTAGTTTGTGAAGGAAATATAAATATTCACTTGAATCCAACAATTTTAGCCAGATCATCCTGTGTATCTGTTCAATTAACGAATTAATCCGCTTCAAAAATCTAAGCCAAACCATCTTGTATATATGTTCACTTAACGAATTAATCCACTGTCATATCTATTGACTTACCAAATGATTAAGCTTATTCTGCCATAAAAAGCTACAACCTGTGTCTTGAAACTTTGACCATTCATAGTTTTAGCAAAATGGCCTCGTAATTCACTTTATGCATGTGTATAATTGATCATTCTTCGGTCCTGGCATGCATCTACTTGGTTGCACTTGGAACCTCTACCAAACGCCATATTTTTCAATTTATATGATGCGTGCTATGAAATGTATAAGCCTTTATTTTATTTTCACCTCTCAATATGCAAACAATTACCCATGTTTTCTAATGCCAACTGTCTATGGTGAGCCAAATGTTTGCTTTCCAACAAAAAACTAAAAAACATGCCAGTTAAGGGAAATATGGAATTCTAGTAAAGATGATAGTGCTTACTGTCACATTCAAATGCTTTGCACTAGATGCAGCTGTAATGATCAATGGTGGATCCATCTCAATATGGCAAGAAGATGGCAACTCCACCTTCACTTTCTCTGTAGCCTCGCGAAACCTTTGGAATTTCAATCCTTTGTACAGTCACACTCATGCTCACAATATTAGTGCACATATTCAACTTTAGGCTTTCTCTTTTCCCTTATAAAAGGTACGTGAAAAATCCAAATTCAGATTCACCCTCCTTAATGGAGTTCAAAGTTTCTTCAAAGGAGGTGAAACATCTTAGTGCGTAGGTTCAAATTCAGGTTCACTATTTCTCTTGGTCACAGTCATAGTGTATTTCGTTTTAGGTAGCCATAATCTCAAGTTTTAGTCTTGTGGGCTGCTCTTCCATGGTTTCTAGTCTTGTGGACTACTCCGCCATGGGTTCTTCTTGGTGAGGTAATTTAATAAATTATTTCATTATGAGCTATGAATTCGTCAAAAGAATTTTTTGAACTATGCTTTCATTATGAGCTTTGAAAAGCTCATAATAAGTTCGAAAGGCTTTTCGAAAGGATTCTCATTGCACCTCGACAAAACAAAAATTCGAAAAGCGCAAAGGCAATTATTTCATTATGAGCTATGGATTTATGAAATCAGGTTGGTCTGAGACAATCGAAGTCTAAGTCTGAGTCCAAGTTTACCCTCCATTGATACCGAGTCCGAGTCTGAGTTTTGAAACATTGATTGTTATACCTATTCTTTAGAAGGATTCCTGATGCATAACCACTGGGGTTTGCATGTGTAGGTGCAACATTTTAGAAAATTGTGGTTGCCAATTTGTGCACGAGACACCATATCCATATGAAGAAATAAACTCATGGATAATATAAATAAAAACACCTATTGCTTAAAACATTGCAAAAGATGTTTTACGATTCAAAGACTTCACAAATTTATGAGTTGATGTGATATGTTTGGCTACCTATGCCAATGTACAATATCAGAATCCAATGCCAAAAACTGGAAACCTATATCCTTGAACATCACTTGCCAAGATTGAACATCATAAACCAAAATTGGAAATAGTGTATCAGATATCTATTGACCTGTGGTAGTCTTTAAGTCAAAAATATAAACTGAAGCTGTATGAAATATATTTTATTTTCTCTGCCTTGTGCTGCTCATTATTTTGTGGCTAAGTGCTATGGATATGTGTTAAAAACTTAAAACATTAATGATATAGCTTATTTAATATATTCCTGAACTTATTTTGCCAAAATTCATGCCTTAAGCCAAAACTAGAAATACATATGGTTTTTCCTTTGAAGACATGCTTGAATATGTTATGGCTGGGTAGGTTTAGGGTAAATTTTTTCTTTTTCTGCTGCACAGTGAATTAAGCTTTCCTAGTAAACCACCATGAACATGACATATTGCAAAAAATTATCTATCCCTCACAAGGGGAATTTCAAACACAGACAAGAAATCATATTTGTATTTAGAACAATCTTACCTTTCTAACATTACATGTGTGCAGGTAACCTCTAGATTCTACATGGTAGAACTGTAATTCCATACACATTATACCAAAAACAAAAACAAATATTTTGAAAAAAAATGTTTCTACAGAAATAGTTGCATGCATTCATATACTAATTTCCTCTGCTCCCTTGGCCCTTGAGCTCTGCCAGTCCTTTATCGTAGTGGCCAGGGTGGACCGCACAAGCTATGGCGATAATGGGGCTGCCTCAGGAGCAGGGTAGTTATGTTTGAACCCTGAGATTCTTTAGCTTAAAATCAAAATCATGTGGCATGAAATATGGTTAGGCGATCTATTTAAAAGAGAATGATAAATTTGCATGCCCTCCAGATCCTAATTATAGGAATCAAGGATAACTCCCAAAGTGTCAAAATTTAAAAGTAATAATGCTGTTAGTTTTTCTTATTCTTGTTATAATGTTGAAAATGTTAATATTATATTCCTGAAAAATGCAAACTTGCCATCTTATTTAACTTACATGTGTCACTTGTAGCAGTTCAACCCTTGGTATTCATGCTAGATATCTACTGACCTATAGTAGTCTTTAAGTAAAAAAACAAAACTGAAGCTGTATGAAATATATTTTATTTTCTCTACTTCCTGTTGCTCACTATTTTGTGGCTAAGTGCTATGGATACGTTCCAAGAACTAAAAACATAAATGATATAGCTTATTCAGTATATTCCTGAACATATTTTTCTAAGTTTCATGGCTTAAGCCAAAAATATAAATAGAAATGGGTTTGTCTTTGAAGATAGATTTTAGTATGTTATTGCTGGGTAGGTTTAGGGTAAATTTTTTCTATTTCTGCTGCATAGTAAAATAAGCTTAACTAGTAAACCACCATGAACAACCCATATTGCAAAAAATGATCTATCCCTCAATAGGGGAATCACAAATACAGATAGGAAATCATATTTGTATTTACAACAATCTTAACTTTCTAACATTACATGTGTGCATGTAACCTCTATAATCTACAGGGTGGAGCTGAAATTCCATACACATTATACCAAAACTAAAAACAAATATTTTGAAAAAACTGTTTCAATAGAAATAGTTGCATGCATGCATATATTAATTTCCTCTACTTCCCTAGCCCTTTGAGTTCTGCCAGTCCTTTCTCTGTAGTGGCCATGGGGAAACCCAAAATATATGCTGATAATGGGGGTTCCTCAGAAGCAGGGTAGTTACGTTTGAACCCTAAGATTTTCCGGCTCAAAATCAAAATCATGTGGCATGGAAGAGGGTTAGCTGATCTGCCCATATTTCTTTCTTCTATGGCATGACTCGTTTAGATTGCTTCATCTTCAAGGCTATACATTTTGGCAGAGGGTTCAACCATTATGGATCCACCCCCATTTTGTGACAATGTTTTGCTCTTTAGTTTTATATTTCTTATTTAGGAAGGATGTGCCCTAGGCACTTCTTATTTATCTATTTTTATTTATAATATTTTCAAACTCCTTTGACCTATTTTGATTATCAGTGGATATTTGTTTTCTTTCTTTCATCTTTACGTCCTAAACCTGAACCTCTTACATTACACAACGTTGCATTTGTTTGGAATGTTTTTGTATTTTCATAATAATGATGTTATACTCCTGATGCTTAATATATAATGATAAATTTGCATACCCACCAGATACCAAATATAATCATGGAGGATAACTCCCCAAGTGTCAAAATTTACAAATAATAATGTTGTTAGTTTTGCTTATTATTGTTACAAATGTTGAAAATGTTAATATTATATTCCTAAAAAATGCAAACTTTCCAGCTTATTTAACTTACATGCATTGCTTGCAACAATTCAACCCTTGGTATTCATGTTGCAAGTATATAAACAAACTTACTTTTGTTTCGATATGTCTTCGTTCTTTCCTCATCTATCTTTGCATCACCATCTTTCCTTGAGCTTTTCAACTTCTTCAGAAAAATCACTTAAGTTTGCTATGAATTTCTTGATACATCCTTCAAGATATTTCTCATTGTTGCAACATGAAGATAACTCTTACAGATCATGATATTTCAATGTTTCAATAACCATATCCAATAGTCTCTTTATACAGTCTTCTGTAATTAAAATCCTATCAACAATGCTTGCTTCCACAAGGGACTCACTCATAGGTTGATCAACAAATAAAATCTCTTTCTTGGATGCATCTTGAGTTTTTTACTCATTTGGAGTTTCAAATTTAAAATTAAGATCCTAAAGGCTTCTCACATATTCCCGCTTTTCATTGTTTACTTCCAAGATATTTTCCTCTAGTATTTCTATTCTCCTCTTCGAGTCTTCCTTTCAAAGTCAGATAAATTAGCAATTCTTTGAACATTATTAATTCCTTGCTTCAAACGAGTTGCATCCTATTGGGGATAACTTATTGCTATACTGATCTATTCAATCTAAAATTCTGGATCAACTGATCACATAGATGTTGCCATATCTACATTCTCAAGGATTTATTCCCATCTTTGAATAATATGGCTCCTTTCCATCAAAAACTTCTCTAGTGTATCTTACTTCTCAACTACACTACGTTATTTGTTTTATACTTCCTCGTAATCTTATTTTAGATATTTGAAATGACTCTTTGCAGTTTTGTCACCATGCACACTTGTTTTAGACAACTTGCTAATATTAACATTATCATCTTTCCATTTAGTCATCTTCAAATCTCCCCTGCTTGAGAGCATATTGTTATTTACCCCAAGAGATGATTTTGCAAGCCACTCAACTTTGTCAATTATTACTTTGGAGTGGATTTCCTCTAGAAAATTCATCTCCCCAAAGACGTCTTCAACTTTATGAAGAAGTGAGTCCTTGTTTGAAATTGATTCTCAAAAAACAGTTTCAATATTTTGAATATCTTCTAGCTCTAGTTCCATTGCTTTAACATGCTTAGAAACTTCCATTTTAGTTTCATGTCATGTGCTAGTTCTCTTTTGCAATTCCTGCAAATTTTTCTCCAACTCATTGGACTTGTCCACTAATGATTTCTTGATGTATTGCATTCCTAAATCGATCCTACCCTTTGGCATTGGTCAAAATAAAATTTTCTCTAATTGACGACAATTTCCTTTCCTTTCTGTCCGCTCAATATCAATTCATATTTTCCTCTTATCCATGCTCATTTATTTAAGCTTCTTATCAAATTTACATACAAGGTCCTTCAACTCCCTTATTTCTTCTTCATTTTGATTTTTTTTTGAATTCATCACAGTTACTTTTTCATATATCTAGCCGACTCCCTTTTCTTTGTCATTGAAGATTTCTCTGAGGAACATATCCAAAGAAAGTGTAGCTTTATTTCCCAACGAGTTTCCATAATAAAAAACAAGCTAAAAAAAACATCTATGAAACCTACATTGTATTTTTCAATAAGAAAAAGGAGGCTTGTATCAATATAACACATTCTGTCCATGCAAGGAACAATTTCCAAAGTCTAATCTTGAATGAATTCCCCAATGGCAGCTATTAACTTCTCTATAGTACTGTCAAAGTGGTGTTTCAAGTCTGAATGATATTATGAAGCGGCTTTCATTGATATTTCATTTTCTGAAAGATATTTTCTAATGGCATCTACCTCCAAAAGTAAGGAATCTATTTCATTTGAGCATGATAGATCCGGAGTTAGATGGATCTAGGCTGGTTCCAGTTGTGTGAAGCCAAGGAAAATATATAGAACATATGATTAATTTTATGAATAATATGTAAATATATCTAATATAAATATAATAATTTTATATATGCTAAATATGTCTGGTCATTTTAATTTTAAAATTTGCTTAGTTACCTAAGTTTGTTGAGATAAATATTGTTAATAAATTTAATGATGAAAAATGATGAAATAAAATTTTTGAATGCAAAGTGACAATGTAATACTGTTGAATGATAGAAAATGTGAATAATAATAATGTACTCAATTACAAATAGTCTTCATTGTAATCAATCTCAAATTATTTTCTTCTACTATTCTTATTGTCACCTTTGTTAGTTTTGTCATCTTTTCATATCAATTATATGAAAAGCACAATTGAAATCATAAATCATTTAAATATTTTTCTGAACTATTGTACTAAAAATCATACAATTTTTCTCTTGCTCTTCGATATTAATAGGTTGAATTACTAAAACATAAAAATAAATGTACATTGTCAACAATTTTCCCTGCTTACAATGAAATTAATGCATAATGTTAATCCAATCACTTTAAAATTAATGTACCATCAATGTACATCCAATTACATCAAATCAGAAATCAAAGTTTACACATAAATCAATGCATATAATGCAAACAATGAAATAGGATTAGAAAACAACATCTACAGTGAAATGGATGCATCTAATGCAGGTAATCAAATAGGATTAGAAATCAACATCTACCCTAAAATTAATGTATCTAGTGCAAGTAAGCAAATAATATTAGAAGCCAAAAAAATTGAAACTAATGCATCTAGTGCAAGCAATCAAATAGGATTAGAAATCACCATCTATACTGAAATCGATGCATTTAGTGCAAGCAATCAAATACGATTAGAAATCATGTACATTGAAATCAATGCATCTAGTGGAAGTAGTCAAATATAATTAGAAATCAACATCTACACTGAAATTAATGCATCTAGTGCAAGGAATCAAATAGGATCTACACTGAAATCAATGCATTTATTGCGAGAAAACATATACAATTAGCAATCATATACATTGAAATCAATGCATATAGTGCAAGAAATTAAATATAATTATAAATAAACATATACACTAAAATCGATGCATCTAGTGCAAGCAATCAAAATGGATTAGAAATCTCCATCTACATTGAAATCAATTCATCTAGTGCATGAAATCTTCTTCCCTCTCTCCCCCCTCGAAGTACATCTTTGTTTCCTTCCCTCTATCCACTCTCTCACATCCTCCCTTTCCTTCCTATCTCTCCATTTCTCTCCTACATCTCTATCGCTCTCTCTCTTCACCCTCCAACTTTGTTACTATATCCCTACCTCACTCCTTCTCTTCATATCTCATTCTTTGTCTCTTTATCTCATCCGAAAACATACACACTCTCTCTCCATCTCTCCCTTGTCACTTAATCTCTCTCTCCACTTATCAATCTCTCTGTATTTCTTCTTCCCTCCCTCTCTCCCCCTCTAAATCCATCTCTCTCTCTCTCTCTCTCTCTCTCTCTCTCTATATATATATATATATATATATATATATTTTTTTTTTTTCCCTCCAATTTTCTCTCTTCCTCTCTCTTGTCCTTACTCTCTCTCTCTCTCTCTCAACATCTACGCTAAAATCAATGCATATAGTGCAAGAAATCAAATAGGATTAGAAATCAACATCCACAATGAAATCAATGCATCTAGTGAAATAAATCGTCTTCCCTCTCTCCCCCCTCCAACTCCATCTCTCTTTCCCTTTCTCTCTCCACTCTCTCACATCCTCTCTCTCTTCCTTCCCCTTTCTCCCTTTCTCTCCCATGTCTATATCTCTCTCTTTCCCTCTCTCTCCCTCTCTTCACCCTCCAACTCTGTCAATATATCCCTCCCTCTCTCCTTCTCCCCCCATTCCCTCCATCTCTCCTTTTTCTCTTTATCACACCCCAAAACATACACACGCTCTCTCTATTTCTCCCTTTTCACTCCCTCTCTCTCTCCACTTCTCGCTCTCTATGTATTTATTCTTCCCTCCAACTCCATCTCTCTATCCCTCCCTCTCTCCTCCTATCTCCCACCTCTCTTCTCCTCTCTCTCTTCCTTCTTCTCCTACCTCCCTCTCTCTTCCCCCATCTCTCTCTTTTCCCTCTAATCCTCTCTCTTCCCCCATAACTCTCTCTCTCTCTCTCTGCCCTCCAATCCTCTCACTATCTCCATCCCTCTCTCCTCCTCTCCCCCCCCCTCCTCCATATTTATGTCTCCCTCTTCCTCGCGTACCCTTTTCTACCTCTCTCACTCCTCTCCCTCTCTCTCTTCATTCCTCCTCTCCCCTCTCCTTGATTTTATCCCCATCTCTCCCTTCTCACTCCCTCTATCTCTCCACCTCTATCACTCTATGTCTTTGTTCTTCCCTTCCATATATATCTAGAGTTAATATATATCATGATACATTAATGTATATAATAATATAGAAAATTTAATATTGCATTAATCCAAAGTTATTAAATATAATAATATTAATATAAATATTAGATTTAATAATAATAATATTATTATTAATATTTTGATATTAATATTAGGGATAATAATGGTTTTTTTTGGCATGATATTAAAAATAATTTGTCCCATAGTGTTTGACCTATAGGATTCACCTAAATAAAACCTATTTTTTGAGTGTTGGTAAATATAAATAGATTTATAGAGTAAATAAAAAAAAATAGGTTTTATTTATTTAATAATCTGAAAAATGTGATGTTGATGCCTCCCACTGAAACCAGCCTAGATCCATCTAATTCTGGATCTATCATGCCCCGAGAGGGATCAAATCTCTCGAGGTGCAAACCTTTCCTCAAGTTTTTCACTCAAAAAGTAGGTTTGCACCTCGAGAGATTTTATCCCTCTCTGCACATGATAGATCCAGAGTTAGATGGATCTAGGCTGGTTTATTTACAATGGTATTTGGCCCATAGACTTGGTATATAATTAGATGTTGATTTATAATGATATTTGATATGTTTTTATATATTTATCATGCCTCTTTATACCTCTTTTATATTGATTTATTTATTTACCATAGCTCTTTTATAAATATGGTATTTAGCCCATGGTATTAATAATAAATTGGCCCATGGTATTCGGCATATAGGCTTCACCTAAATAAAACTTCTTTTTTGACTTATTGTAAATATAAAGAGGTTTATGGAGTAAATATAAAAAGAGGCTTTATTTATTTAGTGGAAGTAGTAAAATATAATTAGAAATCAACATCTACACTGAAATTAATTTTCATCTTTTTTTTTTTCTTTTTTTTTTTAGTGGAAATAGTAAATATCCATATTTATTTTCATTTTTTTTTCTACTATTTTCTAATGCATAATGTTTTCTCGCCCTTTCCAGCTGGTAGATAATGGTTTCTATAGTGAGTGCTTTCATACAAAATTAAATTTGACAAATGATTACAATCTACAATGATGACCTATATGGATTTTTATTCCATTAACTTCTGTAACTCTTTCTATGTCTATAACGAAATTCAAAAGTAAAAGGCATTGAGTAATTTTATGAAGAATCAATTACCAAACACATTTTACAATTTTTCCTTGCTATCTTTCAAAACGAGTATTGTGCATTGCCTATAAGCATGCTTTTAAATTATAGTTTCTTCAATCTCTGCTTAGTAAATAGTGAAAAACTACCATGTAATGAAAATTTTCATATTCCCACCAAAAAAATAAAAATGTTTAGTTTCCATAACGACTCACTCTCGCTCTCCTCCATTGATAAGAAACCCTAATATTGACAATGCTGAGATGGTTGACACCTCATCAATAGATGAGTCTCCTTCAATAGTTGTGATAGCCAAAGTAAGTGGAAAAGATTTCTGGAGTTTTTGGTGAACCCAAGTGAGAACTTACCATTATGTAATTGCATAATTAGCATTCGACCCAATAAATATAATATATTAAAACCCTGGTGATTTTAAAGATGATGTGAACCATGGAGATTCAGGTAATCTCGTGCAGATTCTCTTGATCTTTGTGATATTATTCATTGTGAGCATTTGGTATCTACGATGAATGATTCAGGTATTAGAGAGTGGAAAATGTTTTTTCTTGCTGGTAATGGTTTTGTTCTCTATGTTTGTTTTCATGGAGGAGACCCATAGCAGAAGAGAGATATCACAACCATTGTCTCTCTTGTAGAAATGGTTTATGACGGATACTGGGCTGTAGATGCACTGGATCTATCAAGCTGAGTTGTTTAATTTTTTTTTTTTGGTTTATTTATATGATTGTTAAATGTTAAGCTGACACTTAATTTTTATTTTTTATTTTTATTTTTTTAATTTAAAACTTAACCCGACATTTTGTATGAGGATGTGACATACCTGAAATCGGGGTTAAACTGAGCTGTAGATGCGCCTCTCGGCGCAATGATATTCCTTCCTCCTAGATTGCACAATGTCCAACCATCCAACTTTCACTCTAGGAATCATTTTTACCATTCAACTCCTTTTTGCCTAGATTACAAACCTTCCAACCTTGCCTCTAAGAATTATTTTTACCATTCAAATATCTTGACATGTGGGTATTTGGCTTTCTTAGCAATTCAGTGGTTTCAGTTGTTGGTGTTCCATGTTCTTCCCATTTTGTTGTTGGCAATTAGTTTCAACCATTGGTTTTTTTTGGAGATTTGGGTCAGTTGTTTTAGTTGTTTTGGAAGTTTGATTTTGTGCCTCCTATATCTCCAAATCTATTACTCCTAGTCCATTTACTCATACCAAATCCTGTCCAGTAAAATATTGCAAACTACCTTGGATCTTGCAACATTTTTCTTATGTGTATCAACATCAAACCACAAAAAAATCTCTAACAAATCGAATGGTCATGAACACCTTCAAGTACCAGGAAAAAAAAGCATGTCATGAAAACCCCTCAATAATGTAAAAGCGCATTGCTATACAAAAAAAGTAACAAATTTATTCCCCAACAACAAAAACAGCCTCAAACTTCCCTTTGACAACTAAAGTCCTTGAAATTTACCCCCATTGTATCTCTCATAATGCTCATGGACATGGACAGACTTTCTCTATAAAGGAATATTCATTTTCTATTATAATATTCTCTCACATCCTTGTAATTTGATATTTCCCTCATGCCTCTCCTTAAATCCTCTACATTTGCTCGAGAATCTAATAGTGCCCTGAGAGATAAGACATGTTATCTTGGTAAACTAACCATGTTCAACTTCGTTGCTAGAAGACTTTTGTTTGTTTGTTTGTTTTGCTATTGAATTATGTTGATTTTTTTTGCTACAAAAAGCAAAACAATTGCCATAAACATGCACTCAGACAGAAAAGAGAACAAGAAATATGCTGAGACATGGCATATTTCTATTTATCACACTAAATATTTATTTCAAATATCCCCCAGATAGGTAGGTTATTTATTTATGTAGGAAAAATGTTTAGTGTTCTACATATTCAATTGCCATGATGGTGACAAGATTTTCCTTACAAATTAACATATGCATATGCAGAATTGTTTAATACTGGAATGCCTTTCTTCTTTGCTGGTTTCTCTGTTGTTAGTTTTGCTTATTGTTGTTACAAATGTTACAGATGTTAATATTCTGTTCCTGAAAAATTCATACTTTCCATCTTATTTAACTTACATGTATTCATTGCACCAATTCAACCCTTGGTTTTCATGCTGCAAGTATAGAAAAAAGAACATCACTTTCATTATTGTATGTCTTCGTACTTCCCTCATCATTTACTTTTGCTTCTTATACCTTTTCTTAAAATAGAGTCTCATTAATTCACAGTCTCATCTTATGTATAGTATTATTTTCCCTCCAATTTAATAAATATACACTAACCCTTCGCTATCCCAATTTTTGTATTCTCCATGTGCTTTACTTACTCGTTGTAGCTATCCAGTAGAAAGTTACAAATTTTGTGCTCTTTTCTTAAGGTAAATTATATTTTTCTTTCTTATTTTTAGCCAACTTTAGCTTTTCCTAGCACTTGCAATTCTACCGAATGCTCTCTGTGGAAAAAATATGTGTTCCACTGGCTTCATCTCTAAAACATTGCGTCAGTATGTGTTGCACTATTTTCCTTAGAATTCTGCCAATAGGAAAGTGATTTAATTTTTTTACATGGCCGTCCCAAGTGATATGAAAATCACATATCTAGTGGACTTCGTGCATTTTGCATATCTCATTCCAACCCTACCCAATTGCATGTTAAATCCATGGAAAAAATTATCACATATCTGAAACAATCTATCTCAATCATACGTAGAATGGCATGGACTAGTTGTGTTGTCCTTCTAAATTTGAAATATTACCATAGTTTAAAATACAAATCTAATTTACAATATACTTTTCATGCACATCTCTTCCATCACTTTTCAAACCAAATATTATCTCCAAACGATGTTTCCCCATGATTCTATATATTCCATGCTTCTTGCTTCAAAAATTTGTTCCTTCATGTATTTTAAATTTCATATTGTAGCCTTCTCCTACACATTTCCACACAATCTACTTATGTTCTTGAACACTTACATTTCAAATATGTTTGCAGTTGCTCTTTCCCAGTGGAAATTCATAGTAAAATGGATCCAACTTTGACTAGTAATGAACTTTCATTGTTGATGGGTGGTTCTTTCAAGTTACAACCAATCCTCCAAGTGGTTTCCATGGAGCATATTTTCCCAGGCAAGTCTGTCTCTCACTTTTTGATGGAACTCATAAATATGTGGTCTTTCCCCCTTCAATGCATAATGCCCTTGCAGCATCTGGGGAGCTTCAAGTTGGCTCCATTGTGCTCCTAAAAAAAGTTTCTACACATACTTCCATCAAAATCTGTATGTTGTGACTTCCTCTCCTACCTTCCTTGCCTTCCTCTCCATTTATGTCCTCTTTTTTCTATCTATTGTATTTGATTTTGATTTTCCTATTCTCCTACTCTCTCACACCTCTTTTTTCTTACGGGTCGCTTCGTGTCATCGAGCTTGAAATTCTCCATTGTACAACACCTCTAATTGGTGAGCCAACCCATCTTGTTTTTCTCATTGAACAAGTAATCCATGCCTCCCCATCCTCGAAAAATGCATCCACATTACCTTCAAATTCCCCAATAGGGGGCCATCTTGTAGCCGCTGGTATGGATAACACTCCTGGTCCAACAACTCTCGCTTTCAAGGCACTCATCCCATTGCGGAAATATTGGTCCATATAAGGCAGGGTCCTTGCAAAAACACCACTACGTCAATAAAACAATGCACGTGGCACTGGGAAATATCTCGGGTTTTACCTCCTAGACCGTACATGTGACAAAATCCACGTGTCTGCTTTCAATGACCTGACAAAATCTTTGGATGCTCTCATACAAGTTGGTCAACTCTACACAATATCAAATGGCACCATAAAGGTTTCTAATCCTTGCTACAATCATCTTAACTGTCCATTTGAAACCATCCTTTTCTTTACATCAACTGTCACTAAGTCCATACATGAAGATCAATAAATACCTTCCAATAACTTCCATTCCATCCCAATAAATTCACTCAATATTGCAGCTATCAAGTCAATTTTTGATGTTATTGGTCTTGTTAGAGAAACTTCTCCTGCATCGATCGTCCGCTGACATGATGACACAAAAACGCCTAGGAAAATAATCGCCTTACCTGACATGTCAGGCTATAACATTGATGCCACCTTATCCTCGGGTGCACAGTGCCATGTCGAAGGTCGCAAAATTTCCAACCTCTGTGCCTCGGGGGCCACTCAAGCCCTTGCAATCAAAAGGGGTTGTGTCTTTGAGTTCAATGAAAATACTATTGGAGATATTCCCACCACTTCCCTGCTAATAGACCCAGATCTTGTTGAAACACACCAAATCCAACAATGGTTCCAAATATCGGGCATCAATGCATCCTTTCCTTTCCTCAATCGGAAATACACAGGCACCCCTAACAGGTTGCTCAAAACAAAGACAATTTCTAAAATTCTTGAGTTGCCTCGCTCCGAGAAAGCTCCGTGGGTTATCGTTCGTGTGACTGCTACAACAATTGAAATGGAATATTTTCGCTTCCTTGCATGCTCACTTAACATTGATGGCACACAATGCATGAAGAAAACTATCCAAAAATCTGAAAACATGTGGCATTGCATGAAATGTAATGGTACCTTCCTTGAATGTGACTATCGTTATGTACTTCGACTTGAATTACATGATCACACCGGATATTTGGAAAATGTCATTGTGTTTGATGATGCTGCAACTGAGTTTTTGGGCTTATTGGCAAAGGACCTTCACCTACTTTCAAGAGAGCCTGAAATAGTCCATGACATCGCCATCAAGATCAAATGCTGCCGCTTCATGTTCAAACTTTATATTAGAAAAAGCACTTTCAATGGCATTGAAAGCCTTCGCCCAAACCTCATGCACTCTTAAGAGCTCCCTTATGCCTCTGCATATTCTCTTCTCCTACATGACATAAAAAACACCTCTACCCCTTCCAAAAAAAATATTTTCCAGCGATAAGCACCTTTCTTGCCCCTCCCTTTTTGTTGAAACTTTGCCTTCCTTTTGCACACCCTTTTCATGGAACACTTATAACCTTTTATTTTTTCCCCTTCACTACTCTCAAAGCCATCTTTTAGTTTTCAATCCATTTTGCTACATCACCACTCTGTTTCCCTTTTCCTGATTTCTTTCTCCATCTACACTAGTCTATGCACATAATAACATTGTAAAACTTTGCATGCCTTCTTTAAGTTATATTCCTACACCTCTATCTCTAGTACATTTTGTAAAATTCAGCTACATAAATACTTGGTACTCTTGTAAATTTTGTTGATAAATACATGGGTGTTAGCTCACATGCATTGCTATGGCCTTCTCTACTTTTTGTAAACTTCAGCGATGACAATACTTGTTATTGTTGTACATTTTCTTAATAAATACGTGGGTGTTACCTCACATGCATTATTGTGACCTTCTCGATTCTTTCATGTGCTTTGTACCACATTCACATATTTAAAATACACATGCATATGGATATTATCTAATAAGGAAATCATACATAGTTACTTATTTTCATACTTTTGTAATACAAAAGTACCCCTTCCTAGATTGAAAACAAACTTACATGGTCTTATAATTTCTAGTACAACTAATATTCAATTCAACCTCCCACTAGCCAAGATTATAATTGAAGACGCAATGTTATAGTTCAAGAGACAATAATTTAAGACATATTATTATTCACCTACATTTCGTTTCTCACTAGTTCCTTTATTACTCAAAATCCACTTCAACAAAATAAAATACAAATTGCATGCTTCTATGTTTTGCGATAAAGTTCCATTTGACTTACTCCATAAAGGAAAAAAAAAACAAACAACACCCTCATCCTCCAACCCATCCTTCCCTTGCTTCCCACCTTCATATAACACTTGCACCAAATGTTTCATTGCTTCCTTCTTGTAGAAAACAGAAAACCAAACAACTTAATACCCAAGACAAACAAAGGGGAAAACACTCTTCTCTCTCAACTTAGCAAATGCTTTGTTTATATTCTCACTTTCCCCATCCTACATATTGAATTTTTTATTACAAACGTACATGCTTGCTAGTTCATTTATACTTCTATTTTTTTATTCACTTTGTTTATCTTGCAAAATGGAATACATTTACTCATCATTTTCCTTCCTCACACCAACACTTTGTTTTCTACGTACACTATTTTCTCCCTTCACATGCCTTGTTTACTTGTCTTTTTCCACAATTCACTTATGCATCTCCTTTAACAATACTTTCCTTGCTTGGATAGCTATGAAAAATACTCCCAAGAATGATGCAAAGAAGGCATGCCAACAAAGGCGTTATGCACTTAGCAAGGATAGAATAAACATGCGGCTTCATCTAATCTACAAAAATTTACCCAATGTTCCTTCGTAAACAACCCTTACTGAAAATACCTTACCTTCCCAAATCCAACTTCCTTACTTTCAATCCGAACAACTCCTTCCATTCTCGCCTCCATTTCCACTCGTCGTCCACACTTCTCCCAACCATTTTCTTTCCTCACCTCCTAGATTTTGTATACAACCACCCCCACCATGTTTCTTCCACTTTAACTCCTCAATATTGCATGGAAAATCCTCTCCAACAATCACACCGTCGTTTCTGTGAAATAATAGACAAACTTATCCCCCTTCAAGCCTGCTCCATCTGTAACGAATCTTACCCATCCATGAAGACAAAAAATCGTTATGGTGTTAACACCTATTGTCATTGTGCTTCCGAACGATCTACCCATCATTTTTCCTTGTCGAACAACATGGACCCAGGAGAACAACCACATGTCCTCTCTTTCTTGAATCAAGTTCAAGAGATGCTTATTACACGTGTCAACCTAATTATTCAAGTGACCCCGGCATGTGGAGGGCAATATAAATACTCTAGACATACCATTTTCTTCCCTCAAGATATAACTAATATTGCCAAATCTCTTCCACACATGCTCGCAAATATAGATATCCTTGTCGTTACTAAATTTAGTCCTGACCACACAAGTTATGAATTTTTCATCAGTAGATCATGAGTTCTATCAACTATGAAATACAAAATAGTAAATGATCCCTACTACAAGGATGTCCATGTAAACCCATGTGCACTCCCTTCTTTTCTTGAACTCCCAAACGATGTCTCCCCTTACTTACGTCATTTCACCACCACTTCCTCTGAACCACAAGAAAGCCTTCTAGATCTTCCTGTCCCTGACCTTTTCCAACCCTACCTATCTAACCTTCATCCATCCTATTTTGTATAAAAACTACCAAAACCCGAAACCGAGATTGATGAAATATTTTCCTATGTAGAGTCTTCTAACTCCACTTCAATCCATTCGCTTCAATGGCCTGTTGGTTGCCTCTCCCCAATCAATGAATACAACATCGAGGGCCTCCTCTCCATCACCTTCCCCATCGTCTTCCCCACAATATTAGCCATGCTAACCCAAAAAATAATCACAAAATTTGATATGCACGAATACACTTTGCACCTAATGCGCTACCATGACATTAGGTTTGGACAACATCCTAGATTCTGCTACTACCTATACAACCTTATCATGCACCATCGTACTCAACCAAAAAATTATGTATTCATTAAAAGGGACCTTGCTAGCAA
Organism: Pinus albicaulis; assembly: GCA_034641835.2. Taxonomy (NCBI): domain Eukaryota; kingdom Viridiplantae; phylum Streptophyta; class Pinopsida; order Pinales; family Pinaceae; genus Pinus; species Pinus albicaulis. The sequence goes on along the minus strand of CM076582.1, from coordinate 1,263,469,370 downwards.
CTGTTGTTAATATTCGCGTCTACCTCTGCCAAATTCCTCCTTCAACAATTCCCAACCAAATTATGTGATTCAACGCTTCACTCCAAGGGTGCCAGTTTTTCTGGACCAAGGCTTGAGGTGAACTCAGTGACATGATCGTTCAGTTGGGAAACCCTTCCTTCTTCTTCACACTAAGTGCAACTGATAAAAAATAGCATGACTTGCACATGGGCATGCCTTCTAATCCTCCATCCAATGCACATGATCATCCTCATTGGAGAATCCAAAACATTGTTGTAAACCCACATCGTGCATCTCAATACATCCATTGCAAATTCACAATATTATTAGAACATTTCCTACTAAAAGGATTCCATGTAAAGGACTACTTGTGCAAGTATTACCCAACCATCAATTTCCTTTGAATTTTTATGTACATGTTCTCATGCAAAAATCTTACTTGATCTATTCTATTTTTCTTAGGTATGAATGGTAACATACATGATCTGCACATATACATGGTTTCCTATGGTTCGAAAATGCTCCTAATACAGACAACCTTGACTGGAACAAGAACACAGTGTTTCTATTGACAAATATTTCTTTGATTCATATGTGACTGCTTGGAACCCTTAATCCCTCCAACACAGAAATCCAGGAATACATCAATTGATGCTTCATGATCCTTGCTTTCTTGAAATAAATGATATCCTCACCTCCAACGAGCTAACAGACTACGAGGAGCTTGTCAGTTGTGTCCAGTGACAGAAAAAATGTCATTCCTCTACATGTCTACATAAAAAAAACACTTCTACATCTTTCTGCTATGGAGTTCCTTGGGAGCTACACGAATCCTCTTCCATGCACATCGATGCATCTAGCCAGAAGAAATACAACCGTGCTAGGAACAATGAAAGGATTAACTTCCACAACCTTCACATGCTTACTATTTGGAGGGCCAACATTTACTTCCAGCCTGTCCTATTGCATCATGTTGTCTTGAACTACACCTCCAAATATGCAACAAAAGTAGAATCAAAGTTTGAAATCTACCACCAAATGCTAGCATGCCTTGCAAAAAGTTGTCCTCTTGATGCCCCTACAATTGTTGTCGTCGGAAAAATCCTGACTGAAACAGTTGCTGATAGGGAAATTGGTGCACAAGTAACATGCCACATGCTCCAAAAACTCCCCCTCACAAAATGTATTTTTTCTTTTGTCTCCCTTAATGTCAAGAAAATAGTTTTTAAATGTGTTGTAAATAAATTGGATGAAAAACAACCAACAACACCCTTCATCACTTCATACATGAAAATAACCCCTTCACTTGAGTCATTGTCTCTTATTGAAGTCGTACGTTGTTGGTCATTCTCCTCTCGTTGCAAAACATCACCATGGAAACGTATCTTTCCTCCCATGGTTGTTTGCATCTTACCTCAGTATACTTCCATCCCATCTCAAGATGCAGAATGTTATGTATACTTTTATTGGAGTGAATTACTCTTGTATTAAATTTTTTCAACCTGCCTGATGACATTGGTAGAAGTGATGAGAAAATTATTGCACGTTGGCAACAAATTAAACACACATATCATGCATGGCATGTCCAACATGCACCTGAAGAACCACCTCCTTTTGACTCTGTTGATGCCAATAGTCTTGAAATGCATTATCAACCCTCCATGGACATGGACGAATGGAAATTCCTTTCTCAAATCCACCCAGGTAACAAAATCCTCTTTGAAGAACTTGACATGCTTTGCCACCATGACTTTGATGCAAATCATAATTGGGACCATTCCCTTATCCCTCCAAACTTGCAAGAGATCGCCATGTGCTTCATAGAATTTAACCGCTCCTCCATACAACTATTCCATCTCCCCTTTCCAAATCCACATTCTATTGCATCCTTATCCTAAAGCCAAATGATGTATTTCAATATGATACTTGCCCACTTTCCAAACAATGCCTCCATCGCACAAAAGATGATCATCCAAGGTACTACTGGGACTGGAAAATCTTTCCTGATTAACTGCCTCAAGGATATGTTCCTAGCTAACTCTACCAGTAGAGAAATACCTCTACTCTTTCTTTCTCCAATCGATGTTGCTGCTTTTCAAATAAATTCACTAACAATACACTCTTCCCTTCACATCCTTTTCTCCTTCATGCAACCTTTGGGCGATCAGTCTCTCCTAAATCTCCAAGAACAACTTCAACATGTCAAATATATTCTCATTGATGAAATGAGTTTTGTTAGCCCTAAAATGCTTGCTAAAATTGATGAATGTTTGTGCGAGGTCTTCCCATCCAATTGAAACACCCCATTTGGTGGATGCTCTATAATCCTTGTGACCTTGGACAACTACCACCAGTAAACGATACACCAATGTATGTGGGGACATCTCTTGGAAATTCTCTTTGGAGGAGCTTTGATACAACTGTGACACTCTCAAAAATCTTTCGCTAGCAAGGAAAAAGCCTTGAATAGGTTGCATTTCATTGACTCCTCTCCAACCTTCGAAATTAAACCCCTAAAATGGATGATTGGAAACTACTCATGACACATAAAAAAACTATCTTTCTACATGTCTAGCAACAAGAATTTCACAATTTTATGCACCTTTATGCAACAAATGAATTTGTCGCACTACACAATAAATATATGCTCACAAATTTGAACATCCCAATTGAACGTTGCTATACCGATCAAAGGCAACACTAGTCCTCCACTACTCAAGAAGATGAGAAAATTTATGCAAAAGTGCTCCTATGAATTGGAAAATAAATCATTTTTAATAAGCAATCTATGGGTTCAAGGATGCCTTGTTAATGGAGCACTTGAGATATTTGTTTCTATTTTTTACACAACTACTTCTAATCCCCCCAACCTACCATCATTTGTTGTTGTTGATTTCATTCACTACAAAGGTCCACCATGGGATGCTTGAAATCCAATTTATGTTCCAATTCCCCCTATAACAAGGGGTTCTCTCACACTAATACCACTTCGCATGGCATGGGGCTTATACATCCATAAGTCACAGGGCATGACCCTCCAAAAGGAAACAATCAACATTTGAAATATCGATCACCAAGGCCTAACCTCCACATATGTATCTAGAGTTAGATCGTTGAGAAATCTTTGCATCTCTCTAGCTTTTACCTTCACTCACTACTCGTGCATGCAAGACAATCCTTATGGCATTTGTCGAAAAAAATAAGAGGCATACCTTGCCTTGAGATCTTTGCAGCAACATCCATAAAGGCTTCCCTTACTTGTGATTCAACTAACTCCACACTACACTTGCACATATTCCATTTTCACTTTTATTTAAAAAGAAAAACAATTATGTACTTATTGACATGCTTTTACTCCACATTTATTTCAGTTTAAATACTTTCTATTACTATTTAGATATCCCATTCACTTCATCTACTTTTTAATCTTCATTAATTTCAGTTTCAATACTTGTTATTACTCTTTTATATATCACATACAATTCATATACTTTTCAATATTCACTTATCAACTACTTGTTCTTTTGAATAAAAAATAGGTGGAAATGGCTTATATCTTCCAAATCTATAGCTTCTGCCATGAAATACATCAAAAGTAGGTTGCTCTTCAATAAATACAAGAAATATTCCTACAACCTCACAATTTGCCTCTATATCGCTTGCAACCAACTCTTCAACTACTCCGCAGGGTAAAGAATTTCATGTGTATCCTCATCCATACACATGAAAGGGATACAACCAAAGATTTTCGAACAACTTGTCAGGAACGCAATCCCGAGCGTATCCCAGACCTAGATCTAAAATGGTGTTGTATATGCCACTCTTCACCTTGCATTTACGACTGACTTTATCTGACTTGTAAAATTTGTGTGCACAAAAAAAAAAAAAAAAAAAAAAAAAAAAACCTACATGGATTTTTATTTTTGCTGGACATAAACTTATATTTATGCCATTGGTCCACAAATATGTATTTCCCCAACGTAATTATACTTTTATAGCAATCAATATGTTTTCCTTGTACATTTTTTGTGGGTTAACTATGTCTCGTAAATAAAATTTCCATGCTTACATGTTCACTACATTTCACTATGTCCTACTATGTTTCTTTACTTTTATGTCTTCGTATCTGTTCACATTTTCTTAATTTGTAAAATATATCTTGTTATTCAAGAAATACACATAATCTTATCACATACCAAACACTTAAAAACACACACACACACCCACACACCACAAACAATGTTTAAAAAATACTTCAAATTGTCCTTGTTTTACGAAAATCAAACCTGCGGATAGATAAGTTTCACTAAGTGTGGTGGACGCACTTAGAAAAATAGATGAAAGACAATTGACCTTTTACTTAAGATAAACATATAAGATAATAACACCTACTTGTGATCCTTCATTATTCTCGGTCTCCTTTTGTCACTTTCATCGCTCTCAATCGAACTGAACTCGTTTGATTGGTACCTGCAATTTCTAACAAAAGATAGAGAATGACATGAAGGCATATGATCTATTCATATTAATCAAACTGAATCGATTGAATTTGAAAATACATATATAAAAGCATGAACACATGTATTAGGAAAGGAACAAATCTCTTTATTATAAGATAGAAGGAGAAGTTACAATGAGTTGGATCGATTCAACGTCAACTCACTTCAGCTTCAGTCATATCCTCATCACATCAACAACATTACTCCAGTAGCATAACATTACTTGAAAACAATACCTCAAAGAGCTATAATCTCACTGCCAGAACTCTACAAATTCAAACTGTTGCTCCCTTGTGCACTATGATCAATGTTGAATTTATAGGAAATGAGGGTAGTTTGGCATTAATTGGTCATTGAATGGATTTTCCATAAATGGATGAGTAAGTTTCCTTGTTCAATGGAATAGGAGGATAAGTGATTTATTGGCTCCTTGGTGTTCATATTCGAGGTTATCAGATAGTATGATAGCTGGAAACACTTCTAGAAGCCACTAGAAAGTGGGAAGATTCTTGGAATCCTTTGAAAAATTCACTCCCAGTCGACCAACGAAATATTAAGTCGGCCTAGGTGCTGTGCAACACTGCTTTTCATGGGAGTAAGTGCTCTGAAAAGCACTTACTATAGTCTAGGGGTGCGTTGGTGGCTCAATGGAGCATTTCAACTAGACTTCAAGCAGTGAAACTTTCATGGATAAAGACCAACAATGGGATGGATTGTTTAAGGCAAGTAGCAACTGATTTAGAGTATGATAGACCCTAATTTTTACTAATATGAGTTTCAACATTGATGCCCAAATTGACCTGTAACAACTGCCCCCTATAGCATGAAGTCAAAAATCATAATGTTGAGTGATATGCTTTACGATGTGATGAGTAGGATCTGAAGCATACGGTGACCATCATCAATTACAATACATTACATCATGATATATTTTTCATCTTGGACATGAATTACTGAGGGAGGCATACCCATACTTAGCACATAAACTATCATAACATCATAAATTCGTCTACAAATATAGACCCATGATAGGATGACCATATGTGTAAATCCATCGTACAGATGATGTGGTACTACTCCTAAAATCACAGCTCGGATAGATGAAACTAGATTCAGGGTCTTATATCTCATTCACTCAATCGCTCAAGTACAAGTCTAACCATGTGAATATGTAATCTGAAGTCTAACATGGGAAGGCACCGTTTGCTTACCAGCCAATGATGTAAGCCGTTAACAGACACGAGAGAAACCATCGATGATGATAAAGGCTCTCAAGGTACTGCAGTACACTCTGCATGGTGTGAATAGATGAGTTGATGTCGAACACCATAAAAGTCTTTCGGTCGAAGGCTAGTGATGTCAACCTGTCTCAGGAAGCGAGAAAATTGCCATTGATGTATGCAAGCTCCAAGGTAATAGAAGGGTGTTTCTAGGTCAACTTCTTGGATGATGAGCTGATGTCGACAGGAAGCGACTTGTCGCAGGAGGGACTTGATGTATCCCCCATCAATGACACGAAATAGGAGTAATGATTTCAGAGACATAATGTAATCGATGAACCAATGTTCAGGGATGGCAGTGATGAAATGAAAGTTTATGAGTATTGAAAAGGATGAGGAATTACTGAGTGACTTATCTTGAACATATCAGCAACACTGAATGAGTTAGCAACATTGACCTAAAACCAAAGTGATGGATGGTATGATAGACCATAGGTATGATAGACCATCAAGTAGATAACCCAACCCGACATCCACAAAGATGAAGTGAATGAGTGTCATGCTCAAGAGCGAATTGCTACCATAAAGTGATCTATCCCTTTCCAATTTTCCCCAATCATTGTTGACCAATACCTCTTTATTTTTTAACAAGCTTGAGGAGGATAACATATGCTTGATGTATAATTACACCATTCGGGTGCATATATCGCTATGTTATGTTTTAACGAGTCTAGAAAAAGTGAAAATTGATCTTGTCATGATGGAAAAGCCCGTTGCTATTTTATATTTTAACGAGTCTAACGACATTGAAAACTCGGCCCTTTTTCATGTTTAGAGAGTTTTAAAAAAGGGACGAAAAGAAAACTCCATAAGTTATTTTTCGTAAATTTGTCCCTTAGATCCGAAAAAGCGTAAAATAATACCTATGAGAACCTCCTATCCATGTTCGATTAGGGAATTCCTTTTTTGTAAATAATCTATACCAGTATGGAAAATGGTTAAACTTATACTGAGCAGATGTCGTTTCAATTCCTTTTACAAGATCGAAAGGAAAAGTGCTTGGAAATATTTTCATGTTTTGGGAGTCTAAAAAGAGCTAAAAGAGGGCTATAGGGGCATTCCTTTTTCGATGTTTAACAGAGTTGAAAAAAGAGATAAAAGTATGCTTTGTGGTCAAATTTCATTTTAATATCATGCATGTCAAAATTCACTGTATCAGTTGTAAACCTGCTCAAAGAGCCACCAAACGGATTAAACATACCTATTTAATAGTAAAAATTAGGTAAAACTATAGCCGATTCATTAAATATGCATAAAATAATCGAAAATACTATTTAAATAAGAATTTACCATGTTATTTTACCATTTCACATTTACCATTCAGTTTTTGAGAGCTTTGAGCTAGTTTTTCCCTCGAATTTCAGCAGTTGATTGCGACAGATTCTGTGGACCATTTATCGTGTCGTCAGGACTAGGCAAGAGATCTAACCTTTCTTTTTCTATTGGTAGCATTCTTTTACAGTTTCATGCAAAATTTTAAGGTTTTAGGGCTCCTAGGGTAAATCTACAATGCCCTAGGACTAGCGCACCTCTGAATGTCGAAAATTGCATTGCAAAGGGATTGAATTGAAGCCTAGGTGCTCTGAAATGCTCTGTCTAGGGAACAAGGGTGCGTTGGGTGCAATTGAGAAATTTTCTTTGTGTTTTATGCCCAAAATATCTTCATTTTTTTGCATGAAATGGATCCTAACTAAGATTATGGTTTGATTTCAGGCTTTGATCGGATCAGAATGTTAATTACATTAAGAGAAAGAGAATGTAAGGAACATGATATGGTTTCTCTAAATGATCCTGACATTATGAGAGCCCTCAGAGACTACGGGTTCCTAAATTAATTAAAACTATCAGGGATGAGGCAACATTTGGAAATATTACAGTTCTTGATTCGCTCATGGGATCCGACAAGGTAGGAATTTCACATTGGGGACAAAGTGCTCCCAATATTGGTCGATGATATTTACTATCTGATAGGTTTGTCGAGACGGAGTGCCCCCATTTCCCTTGCGGGTTCCATCTATGGAGGTGAGACAGTGAAGGATTACATTCGATAGTTTTGTTGGCGAGGTACAGAGCCTAGCAAAGACGGAAATATAAATATCAGGGATGTGCGCGATATGCCTTTGCGAACGCTCTTGTTCTCCATCAAAAAGTTAGCTGGCAACATGACACTTCATGTTGCGAATAGATCATACATGTAGTATGTGCTTGAGTGTCTCAAGCCGACCATGTTCAACTAGGCTGAAGAAGTACTCTCTCGGATGAAAGAAAAATTGATCAAAGTGAAAATTGGCAAGAAAAACAATTTTATCTATGGATTGATCCTGATCACTTTCATTCTGGAGCGAATTCCATTGATGCAGCCACAACATGTAACACTAGGTGTAGCTGGTACTAGGGATCCACGGATGTAGCGGTGGGTAGAGTTGATGGCTAGACATGCTAGCCAGTCATCGATCTCATTCTCTATTGCATTCTTTACTTGGCTCTGATGACATCATATCATCATAGAGGAGCATCCATACGCAGGGATGGATTTTCGCGCAGACCCAAATTTGGTGTTACCAGCAGGCGCTCAATGGGGTGCTATAGGTAAAATGTTTTAACCATGTTTTTTGAGTTTTTTGGGTTTTTTAAATATTTTTTTGTTTTTGATGTTTCCAAGACTAAACTAAAGATGTTTTATGTGTACAAATATGGGTAGTGTTCAACCAGTGGGTCTTCCACAGTAGGCGAGTGAACCAGTAGAGAGGATTGTCAACAGGACAGTCCTTCGGGATTTGGATTTGACCAAGACTCTGGCTGAGTTACAACAGCATGTAGAGGGGCTAACTCTTGGGATGTCGGACATCCGGATCTAGGAGTTACCGATGAGGCTACAACGCCATACTATTGGTGTTCCCAGCCGATGGATGAGGCTTTTGCACATGATAACTCAAGCAAAGACCTGCTTTCATGATCACCACTAGATATATACTTAGGATATGATATGTCTGCATACATTTTGAGGTTTTTATCACAAAATTAGACCTGATAGGTTGCTAATCAAATCAATCTCATGTAACTGTTTCAAAACAATATTTTGATTGAGGCTTAGCCTCCTCAACCTGAGAGGGATCTCTCAAAGGGTTAATGATTTTTGAGAAAAATATAGATGGATAACTCTATGTGGGGTAATAAGTAGATAAATGATAGATATTGGTTGTAAATCACATCAGCAAGTGCACATTAGGCTTATGGAGTCAAAATAGTTTCAGTAAAACCAATCAATCTACTTAGCATGGAAATTGAGGCATATCAAAGTTTTAGTCAAGAGATACACATATGAAACTGTAAAAAACACAGTCAGTTTGTCTATATAAGAAGTCAAAGCATCAAAGATGAATTTTGAGTAACATAGAAAAACACCATTGTAATAGGATAGTAAAAAGATGCAAGTAGAACAAGAACACACTAGAACTCCTTCTGAATCTCAAGTTGGCTAAGTAGAAATATCTGTATTTAGTTGAAAACCAGTCACTTACAATAAACACAGTCTTTTGTTAAAAATGTTCAACCCATACATATTCGCCTTCTTGATCATTTATATATCATTTACAACATAAGATAACCTTATCAGATGATAGATACATCGAATTCTTGACTCTTGACACCTTGTCTAACCATATGACATGGTATTTATTACAAGAAGACAACTAATCTACTAAACAATCATATTACAAATAAGATTCAAACTCTTAATCACCTATCTATAACAACCTTATCTTAATTAAATTACATCATTTTCCAAGTGTACTAACACATGGTCGAATCTAGATGATAGGCTTCAGATCTTTATGACCATAACGCTGACCTCCATTAAAGTAGGAAACAATCCCCTGTTTTCTAAGCATAGGTTCCTTTGCACTCTTGAGACACTCTGTCCATCATGAACTCATCATTTCGAAGTCTTTTGTTTTTAGAAATTGAAATAACACATGCCCAAAATCCTTCCTAGCTCCAGCTGTCCAAAACCATCATCAAACTGTTCAAATAAGCTAAAATAGACTTGTGCTACGAAAACAACACAGTTTCGTAGTGCTTTTCGTAGCGCAACTCTTTTATCCGTTTTCCTTCATAATTTTGATTTATTTCCTCCAGTATTATCTTCATTATCATTTAATACATCCTCCCTAACAATTTTAGGTCATAATTCATACTTTTTCCCTTCAAAAATTTATGAGAAAGAGTGAAAAAAGCTGCTACAACAATTTCGTAGCGCTTTTCACTCTTATTACACTGTTTGCGCTACGAAACTACTGAGTGAGCAGTTTTGTCCAAATTTTTTCAAAGTGAAAACTATAAATGTGACAAAACTCAAAATAACACTGATTTCATCAAATCAAAAAGCCATATGAACTGAAAAACACAGTTTTCAAGAGGTTCCTTCTTAATTTTCACTTGATTTAGCTTTTGACTTTTTAATGATTGTCATTTTGCACCTTTGTTCTTTAACTCATCCTGAATCACTTTTAGCTGCTGCTCCAAGTCTTCCACTTGACCTTTAAGTTTCCTGTTACTAGCTCTCAAGTGAGTATTTATTACTCTAACAAATTTGGCTTCTTTTATTGCTGGGACAATCCATGTGAAAAACTGCTTTGCACTGCTTGGGGTTTCAGACATAGAACCAATTTTACCTTCCCACAGTGCCTTCATTCTTTTGAACTCTACTTTCTCAATACTATGCTTTCTAGCCCTCTTTGTCATCACAACAATTTCATGGTTTTCCAACCTCAATTTCTCCTGAAGATGTTTAAACTCTATTTTTTTTGTCACTTCTTCTTTTCCCTCTTTTGTTCCACTGGCTATATGCTTCTCTGCAGGTGTTGAGAGATCAACCACTTCTTCAGGAGCTTTATCTGTTTCAATAGTTTCTTGAACTTCCTTGCTGCCTTCCTTAAGTTTCTTAGCATGCCTATTTAAAGGCTTTCTACCTCGAAAGATAAAAGCTGCATTTTCACCCTCAAACTCAAGCTTCTTTATAGACTTAGCTTTTTTATGTTTGTGCTCATCTTATCCAATGAAGTCAGCTTGCACAATGGGTGTCTCCTCTATGTCAATTGCATTTAGGATGTAATCTAAGTTTCCGTTTATCACTGGGCTGTCCTCTGTATCTACAACAACTATTTTTCCCTTTAATGCCACTGCTTGTCTTCTTGTTACTCTTTTGATTTCCTGCGTGCTGACATCATGTTTCTATTTTTCCTCTTTGACAATCTTTGACCTCTGTTTTGCAGGTGATGGAGTTGGAGTATCAAGCAATTATGTCTACTCTGTCCTTTTCTCAACTTGTTTCCTTGGCTTCAGCTTCAAAAATTCCTTTGGTTTTGCAACCACAAGTTGACTAGACTCTTCTACTAGTGGTGATGGAGTTCCTTTAGTTTTATGGTTTCTAGCAGGAATTAATGTTTCCAACTCAAAACCATTTATAGAAAAAAAGGATGACCAATCCCTGCCTATCTTCTGAAGCTCATTCAAAATCAATAACTTCATCAAACCATGATGAAACAAAGATGTTTCACAACCTTTAGATTTGTCTTGTACTTTATTAGCCATTTTAGCAAGACTCCTATGCAGGTAAAAGGGAAAATCAAGTGAAATTTTACCTGTGAAATGCAGAAGCAACTTGAAATGATATGTGTAGACCTTATGATATCTATCTTCACATGTAAAATATCTTTGGATGCTGAGCAGCAGCTTTTCATGAGTGTCTTTGATGCAGCTTCTAGGGATAGCATTATTGAGGTCCATATCTGCATACTTAGGTTTCATGAATTCTTTGCATGGCTCCATATCAAATTTGAAACTTTTGAACCAAGTTTCTTGACCCCTTGGTATTTCTGTCACAACAGCAATAATCTCTGGTGTAATTGGTACACTTAGCATCCCAACCTTGGTAGTTGTTCCATTGAAGTGCAAGGCAAATTCTTTAGACACTTATGTGTGGAAACCCTGCATCTTTTCACAAAACCGAAGACAACCTACTCTGCTAAATTCGTCCATCACTGTTGGGTCTTCAACTATCCTTCATATTTTCAGGCTCATATTTTAAGCAGTGTTCCCCTATGTGGACTTTCTTTTCCTCTGCCATGCTTCACATAAAACTTGTCAGCCTCTCTTGACAAATTGAATCAACCTAGCTTGAATATGTGAAACAACAACCTCGTTTGATTATATGAAACAAACTCGCTTGATTAGGATGAAGAAAAACTTGTATTGAACAGCCACAGGTTTGGCCTGACACTTCAGAGCTTAGAAATTCGAATGGAGGCAAGAGAAATGTGTATGACCAATTAAGCAAGATTTTGAATTTGAAATGTCATCTCATAACTGAATTATGCCTCATTCATGCCCTATCATGAAAATGATGACTGCAACATGGGTAAGTACATCGAATCGCATCATTAACTGACCTATCATACCACTAACGTACCATTTCCCAATAAAAATTGACAATTTCCAGCTCAAATGACAAGACAGTTAAGAAACCGCACTTTCGTAGCACCCGCAGTGTATTTTTCCCAGTTTGCGCTACGAAACTATTAGTGCTTTCGTAGTGCAAATCAAATTTTTTGAACTAGTGGCACTACGAAAACATGGATTCTTGGCTAATTGAACAGTTTTGACCCAAAATTTTATGGAATGACTCCCAAATGGAAATTATGGATATTTTGACAATGAATAGACCTTTAAAAGACTTTATTTGAACTTAATGATGACCTTTGAACTTATAAAAATCTAACCTACCCTTAAACAAATCCTAAATTGACTTCTAAACCTAATTTGAACCATGACAAAAAACAAACATGACACAATGATGTTTTGAAAATTTTTGGGTGATAACAGTGGCTCCACTTGGGATAGTGTGCCCCTGTGGTACACTAAGAACCAGTAGTTCCAGTGCTGCTATCCATTTTCTTGACCAAAATAGAAAAAAATTTGAAATTTCCAAGCTTTCTCCTCAAGCTCTAATGGCCTTCACCTCGGCCTCAAGCTTGCTGATTTAGCTTGTCATTATTAGCAGAAAAAACTTATAAAATGGAATATGTACAATGACATGAATGATCAATCAGATTTCAGGAAGAGTAATGCTTTAAAAAATTTCCATTGACAGGTCCTCCAGCATATGATTCTCCATCCATCTCCTGCAGTATGTAAGTATTGTTCCCATGGAAAGCAGCTATCATGAAAGGGCCTTTCCACAAGTTCTCGAACATACCATGTTTGCCTTTCTCTTCAATTCTGGCCTCCCATTTCAGGACTTCATCCTAAATTTGAAAACTTTCCTCCTTGATCTTCTTATCAAATGTCCTCTTGATTCTATTTCGAGATTGTTGATTGCTGTTATAAATTTCACTTCTCTTCCCCTGCAAAGCTATTAGCTGATTGATTCTCCTCTGGACTGCATTTGGTTTCTCTTCTAACCCTTGAATCAACTTCATGATAGGTACCCCTAGAGATGTGGGACAAATGGCCTCAACCCCATATACCAATTCATATGGTGAGGTTCCAATTGATCTATTTATGCATATCCTATCAGCCCATAAGGCATACTTCAGCTTTAAATGCCAAGCCTTCTTATTCTTCCGCAAAACCTTTTTAATGATCCTCACAATACTCTTGTTAGAAGATTCAACAAGACCATTCCCTTGTGGATAGTATGCAGTAGAATGCCCAAGAGTGATATGATATTGATGACATAAATTGATCAGCTTCTTAGACTTAAATGCCTCTGCATTATCAGTTATAATCTTCATGGGGAAACCAAACCTAGACAAGATATTATTTTCTAAAAAAGAAAAAAATCACATAATCATTTTCTTGCCTAGTTGGGATTGCTCCAATCCATTTGGTGAAGTAATCAGTTGCTGTAAGAATCCAACGATGTTGACCTGATGATGATGGATGAATATTTCCAATAAAATCTAGCCCCCACTGCTGAAATGGCGCTTCCACATAGATAGGCATTAAAGGTAAAGGTACAAGTTTCTTCTTACCCTCGAAAATCTGGCATTCATGGCAGGCAACAATATTTTTGTAGACATCCTTAAACATTGTAGGCCAATAATACCCTGCTCTAAGAATCTTGTTAACTGTGGCCTTCTAGTAATGATGACCTCCGCAATCTCATTTGTGGAACTCCTCAATTACTTTATCAGCCTCCTTTTCCAGCAAACAATTCAGCAAAATTCCGTCGGTATCCTTTCAAAACAGATTTCTGTCAAAAATAAAAAATCTCAAGGATTTCAGCTTAACAAACCTTGATTTAGAATTTTTTAGATCAGCAGGTGCTTTATGATGTTGTAGGACAAAAACAACCTCCTTGTACCAATCTGAAGTGATGTATTTTTCTTCAAAAGGGACTAGTTCTTCTTCCTCATCTTGAATTTTTGATATTTTTGCAATTAAGTTTTTGTCAAGACAGTCAAATTTTGACTACTCCATCAGCATTGTTAAGCCTTTCACTTTGACCAATTTTGTTGGCTTAATCTCTATATCATACTCCAGCAATTTAGCAATCCATTTTCTCCTCTTAACATCAGGATCAGCTTGAGTGAGGATGTCTTTCACAACAGTATTAAGAACAAAAGCCACAATATGAGAATGCATAGTATAAATTCTGAAATATTTGATAGCCTTTACCAAGGCATAGGCTTGCTTCTCTAAGATATTATATTTCAGCTCAGAGTTGGATAATGTCCTACTAAAGAAAGAAATGTGCTGCTCAATACCTTGATGTCCCTTTTGTAGCATAACTCCAGCGATAGTATTCTCCGATGCGAAAGTAAAAACCGGAAATTATTTTGAGAAATATGGACTGATCAATACTGGTGCTTGTGAGTGCCCTTTTGATTTCCTCAAATGAGTGTCTTGATTCTTCCTTCCACTTAATTTCAACTCCCTTCTTCAACATCCTTGTTATGTCCTTCACAATCTCAGCAAAATTAGGAATAAATCACCTTACAAAATTTACCTTTCCAAGGAAAGATTGAATCTCCTTCCTGCTTCTTGGAAAATCCACCTTTTGAATTGCATTGACCCTGTTTGGATCAATCTTAATCCCATCTTTAGAAATGATGTGTCCAAGTAATTTATCTAAAGTTAAAGCAAAAATACTTTTGGTGGGATTTAGAGAGATGCCAAACCCTCTACACTTCAACAAAATTCTTTCTAGGTGTTTCAAGTGATATTCTTCCCTCCTTGAGACGACTGTTATATCATCAAGATAAACAACCACCTTCTTGTCCTTCTCTTCAGAAAAAGCAATATCCATTGCCCTCTGAAAAGTAGCTCCTGCATTCATGAGACCAAATGGCATCTTGGCGTACATGAAAGTACCCCATGGTGTAGTAAAGGCTGTTTTTTCCTGATCATCAGGATGTACACGGATATGATTATAACCTAAAAACCATCAAGCATAGAAATTCTATGAAAACCAACAATATTTTGCAAAATTTGGTCCATCTTCGGGAGATGATAATTGTCCTTCAGAGAGGCTTTATTCAAATTTCCGAAGTCAATACATATTCTGATTTCTTAACTCTTTTTCCTAACTGGAACCAAGTTTTCAAGACAATTTGAAAATCTGATTGGGACAATGATTTTGGAATCAAAGATTTTTTTGACCTCCTTCTCAATCAAAGGCACGAGAAGTGGATTGATCCTCCTTAACTTCTGCTTAAAAGGCTTCTCATTTCTAGTTATGGGAATAGTATGCTGAATAATAGTGGGGTCATATTCTTTCAAATCAACATAATTCCAAGAAAACACATCTATAAATCTCTTCATCATTTCAATATACTTAAAATTCATATCAACTGAAAGAAACTTTGAAATTTTAATCATTTTGGGCATAGCTACTGTACCAAGGTTACAACTCTCAACCTTTTCATCATCAGCTTGTATCTTAGGTGATTTAAACATCATTCTGATAAAAAAATTTCTCAAGAGGTATGAGTCCCTTTGGTATAAAATTGTTCTTTAGTTGCAAAACTTCAGATTTCCCTTTACACTCAACAAGCATATTTTACTAATCTACTTGTATGTTTTCAAACTCTTCTTTCAGCTCAATAAAGTTCTTCACTTGTTGATCATCCTCAAGAACTTGCCAGTGAGTAATATTATCAGGGATAGCTGGTCTATGGCGAATCTCAACGTCATATTTTTCTGTGGAATGCATAGGAATAATGAAAAGACTTGCAGAGACAGCAAGAGAATCAACAATGGAGTTTTGTTCTCTAGTTTTGACCATCCATGAATAAGCTTGAAAATTTTCCAACATGTCCAAAACTAATTTCCTATATGCCTTCATCCTTATATCTTTTGTTTGATAAGCACCTTCAACTTGTTTAATAACTAACTCTGAATCGTCAAAAATAGAAATGTTTTGAGCATTCATTCTTTTCAAAACCTCTAAGCCCAAAATCAAGGATTCATACTCAGCCATGTTATTCGTGCAATCAAAGTTCAATTTATAGGAAAAGAACTTACTCTCATCACTTGGACTTGTGATCCAAATCCCTGCTCCTGCTCCTTCTCTGCCTGCTGATCCATCAAAATGCAATGACCACCAACCTTCCACCTCCTTGTCACTGATTTTCTGATCTTCTATTTGCTGATTTTCAGACTGCTGAATTTCATAACTTTGATTTTCTGCTTTCCTTTATTCTTTTGATTCATTAGTCAACTCATTGAAAATAATAGTAGAACCAAGTTCAGTATCAAGAGCATAAATTGGAAAATTTTGGGGTTTGTCTTTACTACTCACCATGTAGGCCATTCTTGTCTCTCAATACAGTCTTCTTTGCTCACCAAAAACTAGAATGGTAGCATAAGTAAGGTCCATTTGCATTGTACCTTTTATTTTCGCTACCCATGACCTTGACAATAGCATACCAAACTTCGGTGGAATATCTGCTACCACAATGTCCATGACCACAATTTTAGCAGGAATTTGTGTTAGACCAACAACAACATCCTTGATTAAACCAATGCATTGAACTCTTTTCGAACCAAAAGAAAACAAGTCTTTATATGGCCTAGTTATTTCTAACCCCATTCTTTCCATGATTACTTTGGGCATAAGATTGTGAGAGGCCCCTGAATCTAACATAGCATTATGCAATGTCATGTCGTGAATGCTAAGGCTCACATAAAAAGGAGGCACCTCTTCATTCTATTCATCTTCTAGTCTTGGACCCAAGTATATGGTTGGATGATCTTCTAATACATTTAAGATATCAGCAGCTCCTAGTTGTGAATTCAACATTTTGAAAATCCTGCTTCTATATTCATTTACCTTGAGAATCTCAGCAAAAGGCACTGATATTTTAATCTTATAAATTTCATTCTCAAGGCTGAAAACAGTAATAGCTTTTTCAGCTTCTTTGATAGGAGGAACAACTGGTGTATCTTTCTTACCTTCAGCGACCTTAGGAGCATATTTCTTGCCATCAACAACTTTAGATGTATCTTTCTCTGTGTTTTGTTTGCAATGATAGGCACATTTCTATTTCTTAGATTGTATTGTTTTTACATCTCAAAAATAGCATGTTGATACCCCTTTAGATAATCTAATTTTTCCTCTCCATGATTACTTTGGTCTGATTGATCATGCTCTTCTTTAGTCAAGAAATTTCCAGACATTTCCTCATCAAAACAATGAATAGACTCTTCAGGAATTTCAGGATCATCTTCTTCATGAACCAAGTTTTGTTGGAAAGGAGGTCTCACTAGAGGATCAGGCTGCTGATTTCTGTTTTCCCTTGGACTTTGCCGATTCTGAGGTCTCCTAAACTGAGGGTTTCTAAATTGAGGCTCATGTTGTGCAGGAGGAGAAGAGGTATTCCCAAGGGCCAATCTATCCATCAACTTTTCCATTGTTTTCATCATTGAATCCAGCTTATCCTGAGAGGTAGAGGAGGAAGGCTTCTCTTCTTCTTTCAACTTAGTCTTACCCATTTTCGATTTTTTAGTTGCTTTTAAATTAGCCTCCATCTTCACTGCATCATTTTTCATTTCAGCAAGTGAAGGGGATTCTCTTTCTCTCAGCAGTATAGAAAACTCATAGTCAAAAGCTTCAACATATCTCATCTGAGCTAAGGCTTGTGGTGGTTTCAAATGGGCAAGAATAGAGTCATACACCTTGTTAAACCTTTTTGAAAAGTTTTGAACAGATTCATCAACGGCTCTCTTCAGAGTGTTGTACTCGATGAGGGCTTGTATTGGATTAGTTCTATTTCCCCATTTTCTCAGAAAAGTATCTTCAAACTCATTCCAATTATGAATACTTCCAGGAGTAAGGGCTTTATACCATTTCCTAACTTCACCAGTAAAACTTTGAGAAAACAACCTCAACACTTTCATAATAAACCTCCTCCCTATCTATAAAATCATTAAATTGGTCCACATGTTCTTCTGTTGTAATGTCTTCATCAATTCCCCAAGTTTTTATTCTAGCAGCATATTTGCTAGGGAGGTCATGTAAGACAGCTGGAACAAAAAGAGGGGCATATATAGCAGGTGCAGCAAGTGGAGGAGGTACATTTCCATCCATGGTTAAAGGGACTGTAGTAGCTTTAGGGATGGCTGAAATAGAGGATGAAAAACTACTACGAGGAGGACTGTTTGGTCTTTGTGGTCCACTAACAATTGAACTCCAATTTGGAAGAGGTAAACCAACTTTAATTTTAAACAAGAATTCAAAAGGATCAAGCTCCTTCAATTTATCTAAAGACTCTTTTTCCAACAACAACTCACAAGTAACAACTTCCCAAAACTCTTCTTTGTCTTCCTATGTTACTAGAGCTGAGGTATCAATACCTCTCTTATGCAAGTCTAAGATAATTTCAGTTAGCTCTTTTTCACTTTCTGATCTAAACAAAATCTCTTGAATTTTATCATCAACTCTTTTATCTTCGGGACTTCTTAAAATTTCATAGGACAAGGATTTCGAATGTGATGGAGTACCTGATATTTCAGAAATTCCTTTACTGCCTATGGAAATGGTGTTTGGATTGTCCACGATGGTAGGTGGATCTGGGTCAGGATTACTCCTCGTGTATCTCCTTCTCGAAGCCACCTTTGATCATATAAATTTTGAATGGAGTCACCAAGGTAGATGCAACCTCAAAAAGCTTCTTGAGCTCCGACTACCTTTAGAAGTTCAACTTCAAAATTTCGGGAAAGTATAATCTTCAGGCTCCCAACAGACGCACCAAAATGTTATCACAAAATTTGACCTGATAGGCTGCTAATCAAATAAATCTCATGTAACTGTTTCAAACCAATCTTTTGATTGAGGCTTAGCCTCCTCAACCTGAGAGGGCTCTCTCAAAGGGTTAATGATTTTTGATAAAAAATATAGATGGCCAACTCTATGTGGGGTAATAAGTAGATAAATGATAGATACTGGTTGTAAATCACATAAGCAAGTGCACATTGGGCTTATGGAGTCAAAATAGTTTCAGTAAAACCAATCAATCTACTTAGCATGGAAATTGAGGCATATCAGAGTTTTACTCAAGAGATACACATATGAAACTGTAAAAAAACACAGTTAGTTTGTCTATATAGGAAGTGAAAGCATCAAAGATGAATTTTGAGTAACATAGACAAACACCACTGCAATAGGATAGTAAAAATATGCAAGTAGAACAAGAACACACTAGAAAACCTTCTGAATCTCAAGTTGGCTAAGTAGAAATCTCTGTATTTAGCTGAAAACCAGTGACTTACAATAAACACAGTCTTTTGCTAAAAATATCCAACCCTTAAATATTCAACTTCTTGATCATTTACAACACAAGATAACCTTATCTGATGCTAGATACATCGAATTCTTGACTCTTGACACCTTTCTTAACCATATGACATGGTATTTATTACAACAAGACAACTAATCTACTAAACAGTCCTATTACAAATAGGATTCAAACTCTTAATCACCTATCTATAAGAAACTTATCTTAATTAAATTACATCATTTTCCAAGTGTAATAGCATATGGTCGAATCTAGATGATAGGCTTCAGATCTTTATGACCATAATGTCGACCTCCATTAAAGTAGGAAACAATCCCCTTTTTTCTAGGCATAGGGCCCTTTGCACTCTTGAGACACTTTGACCATCATGAACTCATCATTTCGAAGTATTTTGCTGTTAGAAATTGAAATAACACCTGCCCAAAATCCTTCCTAACTCCAGCTGTCCAAAACCATCATCAAACTGTTCAAATAAGCTAAAATAGACCTGCGCTATGAAAACAACACAGTTTCATAGCGCTTTTCGTAGCCCAACTCTTTTATCCTTTTTCCTTCAAATTTTTGATTTATTTTCTCTATTATTATCTTCATTATCATTTAATACATCCTCCCTAATAATTTCAGGTCATAATTCATACTTTTTCCCTTCAAAAATTTATGAGAAAGAGTGAAAA
Source organism: Pinus albicaulis (assembly GCA_034641835.2). Classification (NCBI taxonomy): domain Eukaryota; kingdom Viridiplantae; phylum Streptophyta; class Pinopsida; order Pinales; family Pinaceae; genus Pinus; species Pinus albicaulis. The sequence continues at coordinate 1,263,449,118 of CM076582.1, read as the reverse complement.
AAGCTGCTACAGTAGTTTCGTAGCGCTTTTCACTCTTTTTACACTGTTTGCACTATGAAACTTCTAATTGAGCAGTTTTGTCCAAATTTTTTCAAAGTGAAAACTATAAATGTGACAAAACTCAAAATAACACTGATTTCATCAAATCAAAAAGCCATATGAACTGAAAAACATAGTTTTCAAGAGGTTCCTTCTTAATTTTCACTTGATTTAGCTTCTGACTTTTTAATGATTGTCATTTTGCCCCTTTGTTCTTTAACTCATCTTGAATCACTTTCAGCTGCTGCTCCAAGTCTTCCACTTGACCTTTAAGTTTCCTGTTACTAGCTCTCAAGTGAGTATTTATTACTCTAACAAATCTGGCTTCCTTTATTGTTGGGACAGTCCATGTGAAAAACTGCTCTGCACTGCTTGGGTGCCTTCATTCTTTTGAAATCTTCTTTCTCAATACTATGCTTTCTAGCCCTCTTTCTCATCACAACAATTTCTTTGTTTTCCAACCTCAATTTCTCCTTGAGATGTTTAAACTCTGTTTTCTTTGTCACTTCTTCTTTTCCCTCTTTTGTTCTGTTGGCTGTATGCTTCTCTGCAGGTGTTGAGAGATCAACCACTTCTTCAGGAGCTTTAGCTATTTCAATAGTTTCTTGAACTTCCTTGCTACCTTCCTTAAGTTTCTTAGCATGCCTAGCTAAAGCCTTTCTAGCTTGAAAGATAAAAGCTGCATTTTCACCCTAAAACTCAAGCTTCTTTACAGACTTAGCTTTTTTCTGTATGTTCTCATCTTCTCTAATGAAGTCCGCTTGCACAATGGGTGTCTCTTCTATGTCAATTTCATGCAGGATGTCATCTAAGTTTCCCTTTATCACTGGGTTGTCCTCTGTATCTACAACAACTGTTTTTCCCTTTAATGCCACTTCTTGGCTTCTTGTTACTCTTTTGATTTCCTGCCTGCTAACATCTTGTTTCTGTTTTTCCTCTTTGACAATTTTTGACCTCTATTTTGCAGGTGATGTAGTTAGAGTATCATGCACTTGTGTCTTCTCTGTCCTTTTCTCAACTTGTTTCCTTGGGTTCAACTTCAAAAATTCCTTTGGTTTTGCAACCACAGGTTGACTAGACTCTGCTACTGGTGGTGATGGAGTTCCTTTAGTTTTATGGTTTCTAGCAGGAGTTAATGTTTCCAACTCAAAACCATTTATAAAAAAAAAGGATGAGCAATCCCTGCCTATCTTCCGAAGCTCATTCAAAATCAATAACTTCATCAAACCATGATGAAACAAAGATGTTTCACAACCTTCAGATTTGGCTTGTACTTTATCAGCCATTTTAGCAAGACTCCTATGCAGGTAAAAGGGAAAATCAAGTGAAATTTTACCCGTGAAATGCATAAGTAGCTTGAAATGATATGTGTAGACCTTATGATATTTGTCTTCACATGTAAAATATCTCTAGATGCTGAGCAGCGGCTTTGCATAAGTGTCTTTGATGCAGCTTGTAGGGATAGCGTTATTGAGGTCCATATCTGCTTACTCAGGTTTCATGAATTCTTTGCATGGCTCCATATCAAATTTGAAACTTTTGAACCAATTTTCTTGACCCCTTGGTATTTCTGTCATAGTAGCAATAATCTCTGGTGTAATTGGTACACTTAGCATCCCAACCTTGGTATTTGTTCCATTGAAGTGCAAGGAAAATTCTTTAGACACCTGTGTGTGGCAACCCTGCAGATTTTCACAAAACTGAAGACAACCTACTCTGCTGAATGCCTCCATCACCGCTAGGTCTTCAATTATGGCCTTCATATTTTCAGGCTCATATCTTAAGCAGTGTCCCCCTTTGTGGACTTTCTTTTCCTCTGCCATGCTTCACGGAAAACTTGTCAACCTCGCTTGACAAATTGAATCAGCCTCGTTTGATTATATGAAACAGCCTTGCTTGATTTTATGAAACAACCTCACTTGATTAGGATGAAGAAAAACTTGTATTGAACAGCCACAGGTTTGGCTTGACACTTTAGAGCTTAGACATTCGAATGGAGGCAAGAGAAATGTGTATGACCAATTAAGCAAGATTTTGAATTTGAAATGTCATCTCATAACTGAATTATGCCTCATTCATGCCCTATCATGACAATGATGACTGCAGCATGGGTAAGTACATCGAATCTCATCATTAATTGACCTATCATACCACTAACCTACCATTTCCCAACGAATTTTGACATTTTCCAGCTCAAATGACAAGACGGTTAAGAAACTGCGCTTTCATATTGCCCGAAGTGTATTTTTCCCAATTTGCGCTATGAAACTATTAGTGCTTTCATAGTGAAAATCAACTTTTTTGAACTAGTGGTGCTACGAAAACATGGATTCTTGGATAATTGCACAATTTTGACCCAAAATTTTATGGAACGACTCCCAAATGGAAATTATGGATATTTTGAAAATGAATGGACCTTTAAAAGACTTTATTTGAACTTAATGATGACCTTTGAACTTATAAAAATCTAACCGACCCTTAACCAATTCCTAAATTGACTTCTAAACCTAATTTGAACCATGACCAAAAACAAACATGACACAATGATGTTTTGAAAATTTTTGGGTGATAACAGAGGTCATGTGACCAATGTGTCTTGGACACAATTTTTTGTAAAAAACTCGATTATCTAACTATTTTACTTTCAGTGTTTTCCTATGGTTATGTGAAATCCTATTCTATTTTGTGATGTGAATTTAAAATTTGTCTTTACATATGTTGCAAATGTCTATTTAACACGTACTTTGCTAAAGAATCAATCAAGGTGTTAAAATTTCTGGAAATGTGTTGATATCGGATGTAACTAAAATGTCTTTCCAAAAGACGAACTCTAAGAAACATGTGATAAATAGTTGGATTTCGTACAATATAAACATTAGTAAGTTGTATTACGATAAATTGTGAATCCAGCCTATTGATGATGTGACGAATGCCAAGTGAAATGGCATTAGAGGAATTCGATCAATGCGCTATACTCATGGATATTGTTGGTGGACTGATCGATACAAATCCCTTTGAAACTCACTAACTCGCCACTTAGAGCGAAGATGGCCCATACTGCAGAAGATAGATTATGCATACTACGAATAGCACCATCGACATAACCAACAAATGGTTTTAAAGATTATGACATGTGCAACAAAATACAAAGCATATTACTAACCACATGAAAACTCTTGAAAGACACACTGTGACACACACACAATCAAAACACACACACACACACACACACACACACACACACACACACACACACACACACACACATATATATATAGTATCATACAATTTTTACTACGCAGAATAAAGCATAGTAATGTTTAATATACAACCCATTCTGAGGTTGTGATAATGGAATCCCATTTGGAAAATCATCCCACAACGATGACAGGATGCATTTGCGCTAGTGGCATACGGGTATTACGATCAAATATCTCGCAAGCATGACAACTTATGATCGCGAGAATGCAGTCAAAAAATATGATAGGCCAGAAATATCCAACGCGGAGAATCGTCTGCATGGTAAAAAAACCTGGACAAATGTCCACCACTGGTACCGGTGTGGAAATCATTTAAAACTTTCTCAACCTCCTCATAAGTGAGGCACCTATGTAAAATCGTATCGACACCATGACGATAAAGTGTATCACCGACGATCAGATAATCTTTGGCTTAGTATCAAATACGTCATTGTTGTGAGCGAGAGGTATTGGGTTAGAAAGTTTGGGTCTAGAGATAGATCAGATAATCTCCATACCAGAGGTCAGATGATGCAATCAGAAACAAAGACTCATCCGGAATGGATGGTTCCGATGTAGAGTCAGTGCTACTCGAGAGAAGGTCACAAATAAGCTTAGCAAAAACCAAAGACTTCTTTGACTTGGATTTGATTAATTCAAAATAAAATTCCTGCAAAATGACTATCCATTTTGAGTATCCCCCCCCAAAAAATTGACGTGACAGAACATATGTCATAGGGTTGCAATATGAAATGACAATGGTATTTAGGAGCAAGATATAGTGGCGAAATATTTGTACAACTTGAACGGCTACCGAAGCGATATTTTCAACATAACTGTACTTAACTTCCGTATCATTGAGATTGCGACTCAAATAATAAATTATATGTTCAATCCCATCTTCTTCCTGGACTAAAACCATGGTGATGGTTGTATCTGCAGCAGTGAGATACAAGAAATAATCACTCTGATAATTCGAGGGATACATTAATGATGCTCGGATGATGGTATCTTTAAGAACACCAAAAGAAGCTTGTGGAACCTCATCCCAATGGAAGGGAGTCCCCTTTTTTAGGAGTCGAGTATATCCTTTAGCCATTTCGGCGTAGTTGGGAATGAATCTCCTTAGAAAGTTAACCTTCCCTTGGAGTCTCTGTAATTGAAGTAGGTTGGAAGGCGTAGGCAAATCTAGAATGGCCTGGACCTTCAAGGGAACAAGTCGAGTTCCATATTTCGATGCGACGAAACCAAAAAAATGACCAGAACTGATACAAAACAGACATTTGTGTGGATTGAGTCATATTTTGTAGTGACGAAATCGTAAAATAATGGCTCTCAAATGTACCTAGTGGTTAACCCGTTTCTATGAATGGGCATGTAAGTCATCCAGATAAAGTTGAAAAATGTGTTTGATGTCATGGAGAGAATAATTCATTTCCCTATGAAAGGTTGCACCAACGTTCTTTAAACCAAAAGGTAGTTTTCGATAAGAGAATATGCCTAAGGGACAGATAAAAGCTATTTTATATTGGTCCTTTAGGGGAATATTGATCTGATTGTAACTGGAAAAGCCATCCATGCAGGAAAATATTTCACATCCGACACATTCATCAATGATTTGGTCGATAAAGGGAGTGGGATATTTGTCCTTTGGAGAAGCATGATTAACATCCCGATAATCGACGCACACTCTAATTGTCCCTTGTTTCTTTATGACAGGAACAATGTTGGAAACCAAATCGGTAAGCGGAACAGGGTAAATAAAACCAACACGCAAAATTTTTTCAACCTCTCCCTTAATGGCAACAACTTCTTATAGGATGGAGGTGTTGTCGTACCGATTTGACATCAGGGTACATTTTAATCTCATGCTCAATGATACTATAATCGATGTGTGGCATTTCCTCATACAACCAAGCAAATACATCACGAAATTCACTGAAAAGAGAACGGTAAGTGTCAAGTTAAGATGCAGAACAAGACACGTTGGCATGAATGTTTTCTACTACGCTAAGTTTGGTTGAAATATCGATAGAAATTATTTCTTCTATATTTGATGGGTTTCGCTCAAAATCGACGGTGTGGATAAGAATGGAATTCGTTAAGATATCAATGTCTATAGGGTGATATAGTTCAGTTGGACTATCTTCAACATAGTCTGGAAGATGGGATCAGTGATGAGAATCTGCCCAAGGTTCTTCTTCCGACATCATGGATTCCATAATGCTTTCATCAATTGAGAATATATGTGAAAAAAGGTCAAAAGAAGTACCATAATCCAAAGAATGATCGATCCAAACAGTCAGTGACAAAAGATCAGGATTGGCCACATAAGCCAAAAATATTGATTGCTATGCGAGCTCGATTGGACTTAGCGGCATAGCTAGACCCAGCCTATCTATTTTCGAATCATTGGGAACTTTCCGTAAGTCAAATGGAGTGGAAGATATCATATTGCAAGTTTCTATTTTTTCAATTTCCGCCGATGTCGTAGGCGACGGTAACGAAAAGGTTCCCATTAGGGAAGAATCCTTAAAGAGTCCTACACCAATATTATGAATATATGGCGGGGGTCCATGAATGAATGGAATGCTTCCCTTTTCTTGGGAAACAGAGGCGAAGAAGGAGAGTTGATCGATGAATGTGATGTCGCCCTTATGAGGGAAGGCGACCATGTGAAAGTAAGTAGATACAATTGTAGCCATAGCATAAACCTATGGTCTTCCAAGTAAGATATTATAGTCAAGGGATCCATCAACAACCTCAACTTAAATAGTAACATTTTTTCCCCCTAGTTCGACTTGCAGGTTATTGATAATTCCAAAGGCTTATATGTACAACCGTAAAAAGATTTCAACGTCGTAGGTGGTTGTGATAAAGGTGGAGAGCCAAGTGACTTCCACTAACTCGTAGACATGATACAAGTAGATTCACCTTCATCAATAATAGTCCGATGAATGAGGCGACTCGGGATATTTACTTGGATAAATAATGCTAATTGTGCTGGAAATTGTGGTACATAGCCCTCATGGTTAAAGACTACGAGATTAGAATCCATCAGATTGATTCCACCAACTGTTAAAAACAAAGTGTACTTTTGGGAGGGACAATTCTGAAGAACCTCAACTGTCGACATAGCAGAAGGTGACCGAGCCAGATCTTTGAATATGTTATAATTTTGAGTTGCACAAGCTCGATGGTTGAAAGTCAATTTATGAATGAATCCCTTTGGTGTCTTTGTTGTTAACTCAGTAATAATAGGCGGCGGAATTGAATCACATGAAGTCGAAGTCAAAGTAGTAGGTTTATCTGTAGCCTGACCATTCGAAGACGAAAGAGGATTACTGTAATATTTACTTCGAGTGGACACAAAAACATCGATTTTGGGCTTAGTGACAGATAACATAAGCACTTGTTAACTAGAAGCAGGATATGCAGCAACCATATGTGTTTCCGGGTTCGGAAAAGGGTTTGTCCACACTGAATATGCGGGAGAAGTCTTAAGAAGTTTCGAGACTTCTGAGCGGTGAGGATAGTATCGCGTAAAATTCTCCTCATTACATATCCAACAAGGGTAAGGAGGTTTCTGAGAAGTTAACAGGTGATTTTTCCTGTTGGGGTGAACTTGTTTTTTCTTATCTTTCCCTTTCTTCTTACTTCCAGGTTGCTTGTCACTTTTTCCCTTGTCAGATGACACGACATGTATTTCGGAAGAAGATGCAGGATCAGATCCAACAGGGTTTGACTAGATACAACGAGTGTGGAAACAGATGGTCGACTTGCTGGTTGAGTGCTAGCTGAACCAATCACATCATTACTGGCATGAATGTCTTTACCAGATGGAGTAGGAGGAACAATGAAATTCAGTCGCAGTGCATTAAGAATATTTTAATAGAGCATGCCAAACTGAGTATAAATCAAATCCAGATATTGGGCATGATAAATCACTTGCTCTTCAATGAAAAAACTACCTTTGACCACATCCTTGGTGATAAATGGAAACAAGGAATCTATAAACCACTCAGCTAAAATTTGATCCATAACAAAGGTTTTAACCATTCGATGACGAAAACACCACTCATGAATGTGATCTGATATGTGAGTAGCAGTCGTCTGTTTAAAGTTGGTCAAAAGTTCCATTCCAGTTTCATATCTGATGGGTAACTAGAAGTGGGTTAGAAAAGTAGTGGCTAAAGCTGTGAAGTTATCAAAAGAATCTCGTGGTAATTCAATATACCACTTTGCAACCAAACCAGTGAGCGTTCACTGGAAAATATAGAGTCTAACATAATCATCATTCAAGGAGTTTGAGGAACAACATAAATTATAAGTCATAGCGTGCATAGATGGATCTTCTCCAGATTTTCCATTGAATTTCGGAATATCAAAGGGTAATTTATGAGGAATCATCGGCCACCAAGGTAAATAATAAATGGGATCATTAGTGAGCCGGTTTCAATCAAGTACTCTAGTGTTGCAACAAACGACAATTGTCTTTAGATCGGGTTGAGCGTAACCAGGGTAAGATGGAATTTCCTGGGCAATAGGCCATGTGCACTAGTATAAGGAATCTGTTGCTGGTAACCCTGATAGGGGTAAATTTTTTGACCAAACCCTTGATAGGTCTGTTGACCAGAACTTGGATGTTGGAAATACTGAGAGGGGGGGGGGGGGGGGGGGGTGAATCAATATTCCTTTCAATTAGAGCATTAGTTAATATTCAACTATTATCAGTGTTTGTACAATGATAGCAACAAAAAAGAGGAACGCAAATGCACACAATTTTTAAGGTGAAAACCCACCCCGGGACAAAAACCACCTAATGCTTTTCTAATAATTCTTTAATATTCAACTCCAATTAAAAATAAAGCTCCAACTTCCTAGAATCTAGAAAAGCCTTCTTCTCTAGCTCCCACTAGATGGACGCTCCAACGCCCGAGATTCTTCAGTAGTCAACTGAACAGATGCCTCAACACCCAATGAGCTACAACTCACCCTACCACCACCCTACCACCCTATAAGAGAATAAAATAGGAATGGACTCCCGTACCAAGGAAAATGGTCCACTTTACAATGATATAGAATGATGTAGAAGAAGAAGATATACTAGACCATAACCCCAACTTTGAAACAACCACCTAATGATGATCCTAGACCTCCCAACACTGCCTCTTCAACCCTTGGCAGATAGATACTAGTACAATTTGTACAATAATGTATTTACAATGACTAAGTACAATGATACCTTTACAATGATTGTATGCAGTGCTGCCCACTTGAAGACTTCATATGATGAACTTCTTGTTGCTATTATGCACCTTGGTTGCTGCTCTTGTCATGCTACCCTCTGTTGCACCTTGCTTGGCTTTGTTTCCGTAGAAATTCTGGTCCTTTGTAACCCTTGACAACACATAATCTAGCTTTTTCTTGCCTTCTAGGAGCTCGATATTGAATCTAGTGTATCTTTGTTATTTCAGATCCTCAATATCTGATTTTCGGTCTTGTAGTATTCCTTTGAGTCTTCTTTCCAATGCCACAGCTCTGACCCAATATGGATTCTTCAAGAAAGCATTATGCCCAATCTCTCACAATGCCCTAATTATGGACTGTTTCAGTAGAGCGCATTTGTACGGCGTCCCACGTGTCACTATTTATTTATTTGGCTCTAAAATTGATAGAGTGAAAATTACAAATTGTGCACTATCTTCCACTTTTTATAGAATTCAAATCCTATACTCAGAGAGAGAGTTATGATGATTTTACCAAGGTCACTTCTTTGAGATGAATTTCAGGAGCCTGCAAAAACCCTGACTTCCACAGATCATATCTCCAAAAATATTGCGCATATTGATCTGAAATTTTTACTACAGCTTCCTCAGGATTTCGGCTTCGCCTCATAAAAATTTCAGCTTCTGAGCCTTCGTAGAAAAAAATTTAGAGTGAAAATTCCACAATGACCTATTTCAGATGGCCAAATCCCTTGCATAAAGAGGAAATGAAGATCACACTTTATATGAATGCTTAAGTTTAGAGGGGCTTCAACAAGTGAACGTGGGAGGGATTTTAGGAGCTTAAAAAATATTAATTATGACTTTTCAATGACCCATGCCCCAACCCCATGGGGTTTTAGCCCACTAACTCGGGGTAAAAACTTTAAACATGAATATCTCTCAAACCGTGAAGAATTACATGGCATGCCATATATCAACGGAAACATCTCGACAAGTAGAAACCATCAAAAGAATTATTGACCCAGAATATATTAAATTTTTAGGTCAAAATTCCCATGCAATATTTGGTTAGCCCCTGGTGTTACTTGGGTTGACATCAATGACAACCGCTGATCAACAATCTCCCCCTTTGGCATTGATGGAAACACAAGTACTCCCCTTGCAATCATGACACCTCTTCCTACAACATTCTCTCCCCCTTTGACATCAATGGAAAAGGGTAACTCCCCCTGAAACACAACCATCTTGCGAACCTGTACACACTTCCACTTCCGCTGACACACAACCTTCCTACAGGCCCGTAATCTAATGAGAACTTGGGAGAATCCCAAGCTTTTGACGAAGATATTCAAATGCTTCATGAGGTAAAGGTTTAGTGAAGATATCAACAATTTGTTCTTTTGTACAAACATACTCAAGTTTGATATTATTTTCAGCGACTTGTTCTCTAACAAAATGATATTTGATTGGAATGTGTTTTGTCTTTGAATGCATGATGATTCGAGAGTGCCATGACCAGTGCTGTTGCCAGTATCAAGGGGAAATAGCTCATCAACAGGCTGCTGAAGATCTTGCAAAGTTTGTTTCATCCAAAGGACTTGAGTACAACATGTTGTTTTTGCAATGTATTCTGCTTCCGCTGTAGATAACGAGATTGAAGTTTGCTTTTTTTCAACCATGATACGAGACAACCACCTAGATAGAATGCTGCTCCCCTAGTACTCTTACGATCATCAATTCTTCCTGCCCAATCTGCATCTGTAAAGGAATGAATAATGAGATTGTTACCCTTGGGATACCACAAGCCATATTCTGTTGTTCCCTTTAGATATCGAAGAATTCTTTTGATGGCAATAATATGTGATTCTTTTGGTGCTGCTTGGAATCTTGCTACTTGTCCAACTGCTTGCATAACATCTAGACAGGAGGCTGTAACATATAGAAGACTACCAATCATATATCTGTGCAACCTTTGATCAACATCCTTAGATGAGTCGTCTATGCTCAATTTGCAACCTATTACCATTGGAGTAAGGATGGGTTTGCAATCTTCCATTTTAAATTTCTTGAGCATTTTGATGTACTTGGATTCTGACAGGTACCTTTCTCGCCAGACATTTAGCTTCTAAGAAGTATGTCAGCTCACCAAGTAAAGACATCTCGAACTCACTTTGCATATTTGTAGAAAATTTCTTACTTAGTCGATCATCATTGATACCAAATATTATATCATCCACATATACCACAACGATTGTTAAATTATCTTGATCTATTTGTACATAAATATTGCTATCAACAGTACCTTTCTTGAACCCTTATTGACATAGATATCCATCAAGACAAGCATACCATGCTCTGGGAGCCTGCTTGAGACCATAGAGCTCTCTTGGTTCCGGGCATAGTCTGCTTTTTCTGATAGTAGAAAACCTCAAGTTGTTTGATGTAAACTTCTTCTAATTCTTCATTCAATAATGTTGACTTAACATCCATTTGGTATACTTTGATTTTTCTTGAACATGCATAGGCGAGAAACATTCAGATGTCTTCCATTCTGGAAACTAGTTCAAATGTTTTATCAAAATAAATTCCTTCCACTTGTACATAGCCTTTGCAAACCAATCTTTCTTTGTTTCTGGTAACCTGTCCATCTTCATTCAATTTGTTCTTGAACACCCATTTAGTCCCAATGACATTTTTATCTTTTGGTCATGGAACTAATTCCTAGGTGTTATTCTTCTTGATTTGATCCAATTCTTCATTCATAACTGGCACTAATGTTCATTCTAGTTGGCTTCCTCAAAACTACTAGGCTCAAAGGTTGCTAGAAAAGAAATGTGAGCTTGTTGTGATGAATGAAGTTGTCGACCTTCATTTATGTCACCAATGATTTGATTTTATGGATGGTTCTTTTGAATCCATTCTTTTTTTCTCCTTGGAGGAGCTTGCTGTTGTTGTTCTAGTATATCTTGATGATCATTATTCACTTCTTCCTTGATAGCGTTTAGTCATAATAATCAGGTCTTTTCAGCCTTGCTTCTGCTTTCCAGATTGGACGTTTCAACCCTTTGGCAGAATACCATTTTCGTCAAATGTAACATTTATGCTCTCCACTATCTGTTTTCATCTTAGATTATAGCATTTATAGGCCTTTCTTTTGCGTGAGTAACCAACAAAGATACCTTCATCAACACGTGATTCAAACTTACCCAAATTTTGATCTTCTCTTTAGATATAACATTTGCTTCCGAAGATTATGAAATATTTTACATTAGCTGGTTTTCCTTTCCATAATTCATATGGGGTCTCTATAAATATTTAGAAGACTTCGATAATGAAGGCCGCCAGATCAATTGCTTGAACTCAAAATTTTTCATCCAATTTGAAACTTACCATTGTTCAACCCATTTCAGACAAATATTCTTCTTTTCTTTGTCAACTCCATTTTGGTCAGGTGTTCGTGTCGTTGAAAAATGGGCCTTTATTCCATTTTCATTTATTGCTGAAATAATTTGGAAGTGAATTCTCCACCATTATCTGATCTTAAACACTTTATTTTCAAATCAGTTTCATTTTCAACCAACTCCTTGTAGATCTTAAAGCACTCAAATGCTTCAGATTTTTTTCTTTAGGAAACTGATGGTTGTCATCCTGGTATAGTCATCTATCATTAACATGAAATATAATTCTCCGTCTAAGCCTTTTGTTCTCACAGGACCACATAGATCAGTATGTATCAATTCCAATGGATGTGATGAAAATTGTTCTTTTGTTTTAAATTGGACTTTTGTTTGCTTGCCATGCTGGCATGCCTCACATAGTGTGTTAGAAGGTTTTGAGATTTTCGGCATTTCTCGATCGTCTTTTTATTACCCCGACAAGATTAAAGTTTATGTGACCCATCTATTTGTACCATAACCAACTTTCATCTTCTTTAGCGTAGACATGCTTTAGTTGCTTCATCTGCACATATATGTCGTTTGGAGCTCGACTTGTTGTAGCCACAATTTTACCATACCTGCCTTTCCTGATTTCACATTTTGTGGATTTGAATAGCATTGTGTGTCCTTGATCACACATTTGTCCAACACTGAGCAGATTTTGATTCATGTTTTCGACCAATAGAACAATCTTGGCTATAACATCTTTGCTTCTGAGAGTGACGGTACCTGATCCTATAACATTTGAAGATCCATCATTTCCAAAGGATATGGTTCCATCCTTCTTCTCTTTCAGAGATACAAATTTCTTTCTATCTCCAGTCATATGCGTTGAGAAACCATTGTCAACATACCACACATATTTATTTTTTTGAGCCTTGAGAGTGAGAGCACAATTATCAGTATTCTTCTTCTTCCATGTTCGTTCATTCTATGGCTTCGAAGATTCTTCTGGAGGATTTTCAAGTCTGCAGTCTCTAGCTATGTGTCCAAAGTTCTGACATTTGTAACATTCTATATTATTTCTTAAATGTTCAAATCTATTGATTTTTCGTTGAGCCCTGAGAGGTTCATATTTGAAGAATCTCTTGAAATTTTAATGGTTCCTAGGGTACGTGTGACATTCTATAGCTTTATGACCAAATTTTCCACATGAATAACAATAGCCATGAAAAATATGTTGGTACTTGGATGAAAATCTTCGTCGAGGAATCGTCTTCCAAGGATGTGATTGTGAATCTTGTCCAATGAAGTCTTCATGTATGTCAGAACTCATAGGTTCATTGTATTTTGTTGTAGAAGGTCCTGCTTCTTCTTCTTTGTAACCGAGGCCAGTTTTGTCGTTGTAAGATCATTGATTATTGATGAGTTCTTCCAATTCCCTTGAGCTGTTGGCATAGTTTTGGACAATTTTTCCCTTCTTCACTTCCTTACGCAGCGAGACTACTTTGGCTTCTAATGCTTCCCTTTCTTGGTTGCTTTCTTCCAACTTCTTTTGAAGTGACTCTTCAATACATTTGTGTTCTTTAACCTCAATTTTGAAACCTTGAACTTGTTCTTCAAGAGTATTGGAACAGATCTTCTCAGCATTGAGCTCTTTTATAAGCTTGATTGCCTCCTCATAAAATTATTCTATGGTCAACCCTTCTTCTTCATTGTTTGATACTTCTTGTTTATTGTGCTTGGCCATAAACAATACTTTCTCATTGGCTTCTTCTTTGCTGTCACTTTCTTCATCGGATGATGAGCTATCTTCTTTGGAGAGAAAGTTCCTTTTGGATCCTTTCTTTTTGCCTTGCTTGTTGAATTTCTTAAAGCCTTTCTTTCCTTTTGAGTTGCCATCACTTTTGTTCGGACATTTTGCTACGAAATTCCCAACCTCACCACAACCGAAACATATCAATGGAAGTTTAGCTTCGAATTTTTCCTTACCAGGTTTTAGTTTTCTCGTAAAGTAAGCATATTCTTCATCCAAAAGACCTTCTCCATCATTTCCCTTTTCTTCACACTTGCAGGTGCATGTTATTTCAATTGAAGGTTGTTTTTCCTTATTGGTTTGCTTAGATGCAACGAACGCAGTTTCTAGATTTTAAGTACCCTTTTCTTCATCAAGTCTCATTTCATATGCTATGAGAACTCCATGTAATTCTTCCTTGCTAAGTTTGTCCAGATTTGCATTATATTCTAAGACCGATACCTTTGGGTTGAATCTCCCTGGTAATGTTCTAAGAATCTTCCGTATAATAGTCTTCTCATCAACTGGCTCTCCCAATCCTTCCAGAGTATTGGTTATTTCATCAACGTATTGGAAGTATGCAACAATGTTGCAATCTTCTTTCATTCCGAGTTGCTCAAATTTTTCTCTATAGATTTGAAGCTTTGCTTCTTTGACATTTGAGTCACCTGCATATATATTCTCAAGCTTTTCCCATACATTTTTGGCAGTTTTACAACCCAACACCTTATGATAAGTAGATTCAATAAGTCCACTGATAATAATATTCTTTGCTTTTGCATCATTTACCAAATTCTTCTTACCTTGTTCATCCGTAGTTGATGTAAATCCATTTTGAACAGTGTCCCATACTTTCTAACCTTGTGACAAGAGATAGACCTCCATTCTTCCTTTCCAGAGTGCATAATTATTTTCATTGAATAGAGGTACACCATTCTTGGTATGCTCTATGACCTCCTTCCAGCTGTTAAACTGCTATTGAAGGAACCAAGCTCTGATACCAATTGTTGGAAATACTGGGGGGGGGGGGGGGGTGAATCAATATTCCTTTTAATTAGAGCATTAGTTAATCTTCAATTATTATCAGTGTTTGTACAATGATAGCAGCAAACAAGAGGAACGCAAATGCACACAATTTTTAAGGTGGAAACCCACTCCGAGACAAAAACCACCTAATTCTTTTCTAATAATTCTTTAATATTCAACTCCAATTGAAAATAAAGCTCCAACTTCCTAGAATTTAGAAAAGCCTTCTTCTCCAGCTCCCATCGGATGGACGCTCGAACACTCGAGATTCTTCAGTAATCAACTGAACGAATTCCCCAACACCCAATGAGCTACAACTCACCCTAGCACCACCCTACCACCCTATAGAAGAATAAAAGAGGAATGGACTCCCGCACCAGGGAAAATGGTCCACTTTACAATGATATGGAATGATTTAGAAGAAGAAGATATACTAGACCATAACCCCAACTTTGACACAACCACCTAATGATGATCCTAGACCTCCCAACACTGCCTCCTCAACCCTTGGCAGATAGATACTAGTACAATTTGTACAATAATGTATTTACAATGACTAAGTACAATGATACTTTTACAATGATTGTATGCAGTGCTGCCCACTTGAAGACTTCATATGATGAACTTATTGCTACTGTTATGCACCTTGGTTTCTGCTCTTGTCATGCTACCCTCTTCTGCACCTTGCTTTTCTTTGTTGCCGTATAAAGTCTGGTCCTTTGCAACCCTTGACAACACATGATCTAGATTTTTCTTGCCTTCTAGGATCTCAATATTGAATCTGGTGTATCTCTGTTATTTCAGATCCTAAATATTTTATTTTCGGTCCTGTAGTAGTCCTTTGAGTCTTCTTTCCAATTCCACAGGTCTGATCCAATTTGGATTCTTCAAGAAAGTGTTATGCCCAATCTCTCACAATGCCCTAATTATGGACAGTTTTAGCAGAGCGCATTTGTATGGTGTCGCACGTGTCACTATTTTTTCATTTGGCTCTGAAATTGATAGAGAAAAAAGTAAAGATTGTGCACTATTTGCCACTTTTTACAGAATTCCAATCTGATACTCAGAGAGAGATTTATGATGATTTTACCAAGGTCACTTCTTTGAGATGAATTTCAGGAGCCTGCAAAAACCTTGAATTCCACAGATCATATCTCCAAAAATGTTGTGCACCTTGATCTAAAATTTTTACTGCAACTTCCTCAGGATTTCGACTTCGCCTCATAAAAATTTCAGCTTTTGAACCTTTGTAGAAAAAAAAGTTATAGCGAAAATTCCACAATGACCTATTTCAGATGGCCGAATCCCTTGCATAAGGAGGAAATGAAGATCACAATTTATATGAATGCTTAAGTTGAAAGGTGTTAGGATTTACTGCAGAAATTAAATATTTACCGAGAGGAATAATAATCATAAAAAGAACCAGCAACAAAGCACATAAACATAAACACAGATCCTTATTCGGCAAAACCCCAAACTCCAGGGAAAAACCCAACCAATGAAATTTCATTAACCATTGGCCAAGACCCTGGCCAATCCGGCCAAGTGAGCATTCACCACTCACCTCGAGGCCTGCCTTACAATGAAGTCTTCCCAGCCTTTTATAGGCTCCATTACATGCAATACCATGGGCTGAAAACCATGGGTGCACAATACCATGTGGCCCAAAACCACTACTATTTATCCTAGTCAACATTGACTCTATCCCGAGTCAAGTTTACCTAACAATTCCCCCCTTAAACTTGACTTGGGTTTTCTTGACTAAATCTAGCCAAAATTGCTAAGTGAGATAACCCTGCTCACTCTAGCTCTTCCCCCCTCAAATTTTTACCTAGGGTAATTGTGAACTTGACATCCCCCCTATCACCTAGGTCTAACCCATACTTTACTAGTGATTACCCAGGGGCACGCATGCCATGCCAGGTCTTACATCAGTATGCCCATTTACATGTAAAAAATTAACTCCATTATATATATATATATATATATATATATATATATATATATATATATATATATATTGTTTATTTGTTGCTCTTTGTACATATGAAATCAATGTCCATATAAAAAGAACCCATCTAATTCTAATTGCATGGGTCGCCAGACTTCCGTGAATCACGGCCCCAGAAGTTCTTCAAATACATGGTTCATCAATTAATTAATCCACGAGCACATATCCTCTCTCATTTTGACAAACTTTTCTCTCCTACCACAGCAAAATTCGATGGCTTCCCTTTTCAAAACGTGGTAACTTCATCTCTGTAAAATTACCATTGGCATATGTTTGTTGGGATCCAACTGTAAAAGAATATAAGACTACTGCCAGAACATCATCGTCATTGTCATTGACGATGATGTTCAACTATTTTCTGCACAACACTTAGATCTCAACTTCCCCAACAACATAATTCCATAGGTTGTTTTCCCCCCTACGAAAATAGCACAACGCCAAAATTATTACAAGAGCAATGATCTTCCTATTAGTGGTGCTCCACATTTGCATTCATCGCCTCTGGTGGCATAACCCCTTTGATCGCCATAGCAACCCCAAAAAATTTATATACCCGTGCGAAAAGACTATAAGCAAAATTCACCAGGGTCTTATGCCTGTTCCTCATGGATTCCAGGGCATGATCCTTGTGAAGCCAGACATTCACATTCTCGTGCCACAGTTCCAGTATATGGCTCCTCATGATTATGTAATTGGCCTGCTCGATTCCCTCAATCGATCCAGGTTCGTCTCTCCACCAAAAGCGCCGTGACATTCGCCATGTCTGGAAGCTCAAAAACTGGTACCGCAGGTAACTCCTTTGGCCATGGTAGGCATGCTCAAGTCCCAGGCGGTTCTGCCGGTCATCATCTCTTTGGACCTCAGTGCCTGAAAAATTCCACCTTTGCCCAAATCTTGAGTTCAACTCTCACGGGCCACAATGCGCTTCAAGAAAAATTTGTTTTGTCAAAACCGCATTGTGAGGGAATCATTCTTTTTCTTCCATCAAACCTGATGCTGCAATCGCACTCCTGCATCATTCAAAGATCAAGCTCATGCTTAAGGTTCAAGGACGGTGCCCTGTCCATGGTGACTATCCACACATCGTCCCTGTGTGCCAACATTATGATCACCCATGATGCACCTCTTCAGATTCTTGGATTTCAACGATTTGATCACACTATCGATCTTGAGATCTATAGCGATGACAAGTTATGGATGTTGGCATAATCCCCATGGTTGTTCCACTTAGATCCACACCTAGGAATCTCGCATTTTTCACACGCATTCCTTGGTCATAACACTGCTCCTTAGTGAGAACGATTTTTAGCTCCGTCGACTGCGACTTCGGCTTTGTCAAGGTACTTTGTTCCACCATTTTCAGCGATAGTTGTGATCGTTCATGTCGATCCAGAGACTGTACACCAGCACCACCTCATGGAAGCAAGAGATCTCGTCCGCCTCTACCTAGAGATTCACCATCTTTGGGTTCAGGAAATTCGAGAAGTCCACAGCGCCGGCATTCTTGAGTTCCATTGTTCTTCTTTTCTACAACAAAACTCACCTCAAAGGAATTAGACCTCCACCTTGACATTTTCAGCAACAAAAAATGTTGAAAATTTCCCCTCACAATCGCTTGATGGTGTGCCTTTTATCATGCACGTGTTATCACCAATGCATCCACCAAAAAAATTCATTGATGGTTGCACAACGCTTTGCAGCAAGCTTCCTTAAGAAAATTTCACCTAGTAGCAGCAAACTATAAATATAGAAAAATCACTAAATCTGGCTCTGATACCATTTGTTAGGATTTACTGCAGAAATTAAATATTTACCGAGAGGAATAATAATCATAAAAAGAACCAACAACAAAGCACATAAACATAATCACAAATGTTTATCCGGGAAAACCCCAAAGTCCGGGGAAAAACCCAACCAATGAAATTTCATTAACCATTGGCCAAGACCCTGGCCAATCCGGCCAAGTGAGCCTTCACTGCTCACCTCCAGGCCTCCCTTACAATGAAGTCTTCCCAACCTTTTATAGGCTCCATTACATGCAATACCATGGGCTGAAAACCATGGGTGCACAATACCATGTGCCCCAAAACCACTACTATTTATCCTAGTCAACATTGACTCTATCCCGAGTCAAGTTTACCTAACAAGAGGGGCTTCAACAAGTGAACGTGGGAGGGATTTTAGGAGCTTAAAAAATATTAATTATGACTTTTCAACGACCCATGCCCCAACCCCATGGGGTTTTTTCCCACTAACTGGGGGTACAAACTTCAAACATGAATATCTCTCAAACCGTGAAGAATTACATGGCGTGCCATATATCAACGGAAACATCTCGACAAGTAGAAACCATCAAAAGAATTATTGACCCAGAATATATTAATTTTGTAGGTCAAAATTCCCATGCAATATTGGGTTAGCCCCTGGTGCTGCTTGGGTTGACATCAATGACAACCGCTGATCAACACTGGATAACCTTGTTGTTGACCAAACCCAGCATAGGCTTGTTGACCAAGTCTAGGATATGTTTGATACTAATTGAATTGATGTTGTGGCTGCCATGGGATTTGATAATGAGGTTTTTTCCCGCCAGGATAAGTTGGACTAGGTTGTGAATATATGGGACCAGTAAAAACTTGTGACAAGGGTAAACTGAACTTGGGTTGTGAAATTCTCGATACAAATGGTTATTGTAAACCATCCTGTTAAGATGGAGTTTGCAGACCCGAAACTTGAGGGTTAAGGGTTTAAGGACCCACCTGAGAAGGCTGAGCTATGACCAAGGAAGTAATAAGAGGTGTAGTAGGTATGGATGGAACAGGTTGAAATGGTTCATATTGGTACACAACCATTTGTTGTTGAACATGCAAGGTAGTCTGCCATTGAAAAACAGGCATTCCAGCATAAGATTGACCTAAAAACAGAGTACTGCCATATGGGGTAAACATTGGTTGCCCCCCAACATATGGAGTATAAGGATATTGAACATACTGACATTCATATGATGGGAGTCTAGTAGAAACTGGATAATATGGACGGTAATCGGATGGACCAGCCTGATATTGAGTTGATGATGTAAACAAATGATCAGGTCGTTCAATACTTATAAGAGAGGAACGAGATAAAATTCTAGATGACATCATGGGTGAAGTCCATAGAATAGAGGAGGCACCAGAGTAGGTTCCATTTAAATATTGGTAACCCTGTGGGACAGACGGACCACCATAAAGATGAGACTCAGGTGTCATAGAAAACATCGAAGATGTAGCAACAATAGATGTTGTTGCAGCTGTAACAGATGATACAGTCTGGGATGTTGTCTCAACCATGGTTAAATAATCCAGTAAATACCATAAAGGATCTACAGGAACTTGAGACTGAGCAGGATCAATAGGAGCAGTGTGGGTCAAATGAGGAAAAGACGGATAAATATGAAGCCCAAACCCAAAATGAGTTGGAGTTGTAGCGATTATCTCTTAATGAGGTTACTCAAGAGTTACAGATGAATGAGGATGAGCAAGTTGATCATCTTCCGGCACGAGAACAACTTCTTATTGTTAAACTTCGGGTTCAAGATGTTTTGGTAAAAGAATGATAGTTTCCGGATCAACTTTCGGTTGAACAACTTCGGGTTCTGGATTTACCGTTTCACTGGATTCAATTTCAGTGTCCTCAGGTAACTGTGAGGGTTTCGTCACGATGGTACTAGATAAAATGAGATCGGTAAAAACAACTCGAGACTCGATACTCAAAGGATTAGATGACTCTAGTAAATTAGATGAAGATGAAGCGCCAAAGGTTCTAGAGGTACTAGAATCGGTAAGATGATCTTGCCTTCGCCGACTAGGTGTAGGATCTAGTGGTAAAGGTGGTTTATTTTCTTACGCGAATGACAGGGAAAGGTTTGATCTTCTTCCACGATTGCTAATTGATTTTATTACAAAAAATAAATAAACAAAAAGAGGGTAATGTTAGGAAAAAGGATTACCAAGAAACTATGAACTGCAATATACCGCTAACGACAACTGCTATGTTTTACGACGCTGGGACGCGTCTCTAGCCTAGACCTCTAAATTTTATCATTAAGTGACAATGCTCCCTTAAGTTAATTGAGAAAAAATTTAAGTTGATCTTTCTTAGAAATTTTCCTTTCAGGTTCATCGTGTGATGTATTTGAAATTCCTAGAATGCAACAAAGATGATAAGCATTTGTTTCGATTCAATTTCGACAGTGAAAACCTAACATACAAGGGATAGAGAAATCAGATCGTAAGAAATCAACAATAAGCACATATAAATGCAAATTCCCTAACTATTCCTATGAAACACTCATAAACACTATATGAAAATGCATGTTTTTCATTTTGATTTATTTTAAGTGTGAATGAACGAAAAATAAACTAAGATGCATAAACAATCAATCAATACTTTCCAGAGAAACAAAGACTAGTACGACAATTCCTCTTTTGAAAATAAAGAGTTGTTAAAATGTAAACTTTAAATTTTGGAGCTATTTCAGCAATGATAAAGAAAACAAGAAGAAACATTGAACAAACAGACATCCAAAGTGAGCAAGGATAACAGAAGAAATTTGGACTCTAGAGGCAATAAGACACTTAAAAACTCAGCAATTAAGACACTGAACTAGATGGTAAAAGACAAAAATATGATGAATTTTGGTTGGTCATAGGAGCAACGCACCACTGAGTAGGAGACAGTGCATTATAGAGTACTGAATCTAAGCCAACAATGCTTTGCAGTTCATTGTCAAGACCAACAGTGCGTTGGTGCCCGAGGAATCTCAAAATAGGAAAGCAAACACACTTCTTTCACCAAAACACATTCAAATGATTGTAATGAAGCATGTAAAGTATACTAGAGGCTGAAAAACAAGGATAAAACCACCAGTGATGATCAATCGTTCCTCGGCAGAGTCGCCAATTTGTTTTACAAAAATCAAACCTGTAGATAGATACGTTTCCCTAAGTGTGGTGGACGCACTTAGAACAACAAATGAAGGACACTTGAACTTTTCCTTAAGATAAACAGATAAGAGAAGAACACCTACTTGTGATCCTTGGCTATTCTTCGTCTCCCTTTTGTCACTTCTGTTGTTCTCAATCGAACTGAACTCGTTTGATTGGTACCTGCAATTTCTAACAGAAGACAGAAAACGACATAAAGGCATATGATATATTCATCTTAATCAAAATGAATCGATTTCATTTGAAAAAACATATATAAAAGCATGAACACATGTATTAGGAAAGGAAAAAATATCTTTATTATAAGATAGAAGGAGAATTTACAACCATTTGGATTGATTCGATGTCAACTCGCTCCAGATTCAGTCCTATCCTCATCACATCAGCAACATTACTCGAGTAGCATAACATTACTTGCAAACAATACCTTAAAGAGCTATAATCTCACCATCATAACTCTAAAAATTCAAACTCTTGCTCCCTTGTGCATTATGATTAATGCTCAATTTATAGGAAATGATGGTAGTTTGGCATTAATTGGTCATTGAATGGATTTTCCATAAATGGATGAGGAAGTTTCCTTGTTCAATGGAATAGGAGGATAAGTGATTTAATGGTTCCATGGTGTTCATATTCGAGATTATCATATATTATGATAGCTGGAAACACTTCTAGAAGCCACTAGAAAGTGGGAAGATTCACGGAATCCTTTGAACAATTTTCTCCTAGTTGACCAACGAAATATTAAGTGGGCCTAGGTGTTGTGAAATGCTTCTTTTCATGGGAGTAAGTGCTCTACAAAGAACTTACTACAATCTAGGGGTGTGTTGGTGGCTCAATGGAGCATTTCAATTGGACTTCAAGTAGTGAAACATTCATGGATAAAAACCAACAATGTGATCACTTGTTTAAGGCAAGTAGAAACTGATTTAGAGTATGATAGACCCTAATTTTTACTGATATGAGTTTCGGGAGTGATGCCCAAATTGACTTGTAACATTCCTCAACATCATATACATAAAAATTAATACATTATCACTTTGCATTCTACTTCAACAAAGCATTTCACAGAATTGTCAAAATATCTAGAATTGCACAAGTTCATCACAAATTCTAAAATTGGCAGACAAACATTTTTTAATGTCCCATGTGGTAAGACCATCGTTCATAATAATTCCATGGTTCATTACTCCAACAACACCGTTAATTACCCCAACTAATATCATGGAAACAACCGTGCCAAACATTCCTATGGCAACCCACTACAATACAACAACACTTGTAAAGGCTTCAAAATAAAATAAAAAATATCAGTCTCTTGGAGCAACAGAAACACAAGTTTTATTGAGCAACACCAAAAAATATTGTAACACGGAGGATTGTCAATTCCCTCTTCACGTTAACTCCACTATCTTGTTTTATTGATGTATCCTTTGCAAGGATTCAATTTCCTTTCACCTACCTTCTGCTATCTGGCCTTGCCAACTTCTTATGTATATTAGGTATCAAATTATAACAATGAAGTGTTAAATAACATAACATAAAATTAGAAAGAAAATCTTGATCAAACAAAGCTTTGAATAGTCATTCTAAAACAACTTTCAACAACGCAATATATGCAATCTTCTTTCACAGTTTTTCAAAATACTAGTAAATTACACACAAAATCTCCTACACTTAAAATTTTCTTCCACTATTTCTTAGTTGTTTTGAAATTCACTATTACAATCATGACAGAAAAAATGTTGATATGAATCCCAAATAAGTTGAACATACTAGAAGCAATGTAACCATGGGTGCCTGCAAAAGCTACTATAGAATCCTTTCCTTCACAAGTTTGAAAAATTTCCACAATCCCTAAATTAATGATATTTGCCTCATATAATTTATTCAGAAAAATCTTGGAAGACTTCACATGTCTGTGAATATTGTAGGCAAGCAATCATGATGTAGATATGATAATCCATGAGTTTCTCCCAATGCCACTCCTCTATAATGTTGTTTCATTATTTTTATGCCCACCACTTCCTATGACATTGTCTTCATTTAATAGAGATTTGCAAATATCTTCCTCAGAGAAGCTTAGATTCTGAAAAGATTTAAAGGTTTAAGAAGAACTATCCCTTTCATCCATCAAAGAAATTTATTTTGTTGATATCTGCGCCAAAAATGTATCAATCCAAACTTAGGTAATAACATTGTTGTGCCAACAATGAACCCAAAGATAATTCCCATTTGACTAGCTTCTTTCCCATTATAAGAATCAGAGCAAGCCTCACATATATTGTCATTATTATCATTAGTATTTCTAGAGATTTTAGCACAGATCCATATATTTCCTAAAAAACCATGTATGTTTACCTCATTAATGAGTGAATCTTTAATAGCCCCACTTAAGTTATTATTGAAAAGATAAAAAAGCTGACCTTTACTGCACCAAGACTGCATGGAATTGAACTATATAGTTTGTTTTTTGCAACATTTAAAGAGTCCAGATCAACATTAGATCCTAGTTAGTCTGGAATTGATCCTTAGAAATATTTTTCTACATTATTAACAACAACCAAATAAGTACAAGAACCAACTTCCTCTTGTATGGATCCATCAAACATGTTTTTCTCCAAATACAAATTATTCAACTGCCTCAAATTACCAATTTCCTTGGGTATTTGTCCTATAAAGTGATTTTTATTTGCTTCAATTTTAACCAATAGCTTTTCCACGCCGCTTTCTCATACTAGAAACCCGAGGAATTTCTTACTTTAAATATAAAACTCTGATAACTCTCAGAATCAATTTCACCAACAAAATTATTGAAGCTTAAATCAATAATTTTAACATTTTGCAGTCCCAAAATTCAGGCCGACACTGGACCATTCAGATTGTTATTTTTTACCATCAAGCGAACCATAGATTTTCAATCTCCATAAGGTTCTGGAAGCTATCCTATAAACAAAAAATTAAAACCAAATTTTTTTGTATATTTCCTTATCTGCACATATATTTTGGTATCGTACCATTGAATTGATTCTGAGAAACATAGAGCATGTTAAATTTGCATAGACTGCCAATATTTGTGGTAGTTGGACTGTTAAATTGTTCTGATGCAGTGACAAACTCACAAGATATAGGAATTCCCCAAAGCTATCAGGAATTTGGCCTGACATTTGCTTCATGTAGAGCTAAGAGGAAATGAGGTTTCCTAAATTTATGACCTCCTATGGAATATCTACGCTAAACATATTCTTTGATCCATCAAGCCATTGCAAAAATGTAAGACCACCTAGATCTTGAGGTATATTTCCACTAAAGTTGTTGCTATAAATCACCAGTTCGTAGAGTTTACTGAGTTTGGAAATTTCCCTTGGAATAGGCCTATGGAGGTCATTCGTAGAGAGATCTAGAAGGCCTGAATCTGTACAATTTAAAATAAAACTTGAAATATCGCCTTCCATATTGTAGGAAGCCAGGTAAAGCAGATTGAATTTTTCAAATTCTTGAAATGTTCAGGTATATTTCATGCACTAAATGGATTGTTTTCAAGGCTCAGAGAGGTCACCTCTCGTAAATTTCCAACATAAATAGGGAATGGACTTGTGAATTTGTTGATTTCCAAATCTAGATTTTGCAGAGATTTCATTGGAGAGAAATCTAGTAAAGTACCGCACAAATATTTTTTGGTAATATTCAAATATTCAAGCTTGCCACAGTTCATAAGGGTCTATGGAAGATTCCCTTCAAAGTAATTACCATCCAATTGAAGTTTCTTCTAGTTTCTCAAACCACATATATTAGATGGAAAATGAACCATTCATAAATTGCTTTCAAGTATGATTTGAGTGACCATACCTGTAGAATTTTCGCATGTAATTCCATCCCAATTGCAAGGTTCAATAGTGGAATCTTCCCAAGTTTTCATGGAATTTTGAGGATCTTTCAAGCTATTATTCATAAGCTCTAAAATTTGAGCCTCTTCAGTAATAGCTTAGGCTCTATTCATATGTTGCAAACCACATGAAAACACCAAGATTATACTACAAAAAATAATATTGTTCTCCATAGCTTCTTCTTTATCTCACAAACCTACATTGCAAGTTAAGGCTATAGGGAATTTTGCAAGCATAACTCTATTTATGACCATGGTATTTTATATGCACAAGAAAGTTCTTATAAAATCTCCACCCGCCCTATTGTTGCAGGAGAGTAAACCTGACAATTAGCCAATTGAGCCTATGGGGAACGACGTTTCATAACCTGGTCCAATTCAAGGCAATTGTCTGCAATGATGTGTTGAGATTTTGGAGGGCATAAGATTAATACTAATTCTCTTCTTGATAATTAATTGTGAGCTTGCTTGTTTTGCTTATGTCTTCTCTTAGTTAATCTTTCATCAATTCAATTATCAAAATGCACAGGACACAAATGTTAAGCAGAAGTAACACTTTTATTTTGGGAAGGTAAATCACAGATTTACCTTCCTTACGTTACACTTTAGAATTCATCATAACCCTTACGCTTGTATATCTTAGTCCTGAGACATTCACTTATATTCTTGATATCATTGCAATCATGTACTTCTTGATATCCATAATCCTCTTCCTGTATCTTTGTTTCATATCTGCATTTTATACTGTCATTTATCTGCACTTATATCCTTCCTTCATCTGTACTGTGTCCTACCCTTATCTGCACTGTAATCTTCTTCTTTTATCGCACTGTCTCCTTGTATATATCTGCACTGCATCCTTGTAGATATCCACACTGTATTCTTAGAGATGTCCAATCTTGTTCCTTTAATGATCACCGCACATCAAATATATATATATATATATATCTTTAAGCAAGCCAACCATATAGTTATTAGACCGACTAGTTTCATGGTAAATGAGGCCAACTAGATCATGGTGAATTTTATGCGTTGGAGAGGCATTTCTTCACTGCGTTTAAGGGTTGTCTTCCATTGTTGTATTGAGGTTTTTGAGCTTCTTTCACAAGGTCCTGGAGCATACTTAACTCAAGCCTAATGGACATCAAGAAGAAGTCCATTTACTTAATACAATCTTGCTTATGAAGCCCATGAATCAAGTAAACTACAAATACATTTTATTTACTTTGCCTTCTTATTTTCATAAATACATAATTACATAGTCAACATGAAGACTGACCTAGTTACACTTTTCAACATGATGAATCCACAATTTCAATTACAAAACTGCCAACAATCACTCAATAGATGGCCCTTCAATAAAGAAACATAAAGGGAGTGTTAGTTTTCCTATTTCTTGGTCATTAATTATCTTTTATCCTTCAATGTGGCATGCTACAACACTTCCAAGACCTAAATTTCTTACTGTGTCCATGGACCTAGTTTTATAAGGTGGAACAATAGTGGTGCAAGGTGCATGCATGCCTTTATCACGGTTAGAACTTTTCCAGGTGTGACCTTGTTTTGGAATCCTTTTCCATGAGCAGGGAGCAAGAGATTTTTTCTATTCATAATATGATTTTCAGTTCAGTTTTAACATAGTTTCTATATATTCAACATCGTAGCCTCCACAAACCACTGACAAACCTAAATTTCGATTTTGTTACTTATCAACATTTCCAAATGTTTTAACTGCTATCATACAACCAATACAAACAAAAACAAACAAAATCCATGGGTTGAAAAAGCAAACATGTGACCCTTGGCCCAAGAATACGCACAAGAATTTATAAGTTTAAAAATCAATAATGATATCTAACTTCCACAAAATCCACACCAACTCTTCACACAACTACCTCACTTGACCAACACTTGTGCCTAAAATCCCCTCTCGCATGTTACTAAAGTGATCATGCCCAAAACCACATATTACCAATATTCACAACTATGACCACCTAACCCGAAAAATTAGCAAGTTCCAAAAATATAATAAAAATCAACAACCTATAGACAAAATTTGAGCAACCCTAAATAAATCTCTACAATTTGGTACCGATATTTTGTTCAACGAGAGTCTTAGCTTTAGCTTAATTTATATCATTTGAATTTTTAACATAACATTTGTAGGAATTGTCTATGCCCGCACCTGAGAGATGGTCATGACTAATATCTTCAATATAGGAGATCGTTTTTCTTATCATAGCCATACTTATTTGGAGTTTTGACACTTATGCTTCAAGCACTAACATTTGCTTAGTGTTTTCAATCATAATTAATAGTCATAGTTGTTGATGTTGATCTATATTAATGTAGGAGGAGTGTGTTTGAATTATTCTCCCACCAAAAGGGCTAACATCCAACCTTATGGAGGCGTGAAGGATTTTGGAACAACAAGGGAGGTCTTATATATGCCATGGAAGACATGCTGATTACCAAGGTCCTTATAAGCAATATTATCAGAAATATCTAAGGAACAACATAGTCATAAGACTTTGGATTGTATCTCCTGTGCATTTTTACATACTTCATTCATCTTTATCAGCTAATCCAATGCAAAAGACATGTTTCTCTCCGTACATATTGTTTTGGGTTTAAGCACACAATGTAATGTTCTTATTTGTTTATTTATTTATAGAAATTTTTGGTCATGTTGCTATGAAGGAGTAGCGTGTTCTTTTTTAGGATTTGTACCCCAAAAATATCCCATCCTTTACAGAATATGAAAATACTTGCCTAACAAAGTATTTGTGAGATTTAAATTCCTTTTCTATATTTACGTTTTATTTTATTCTACATTTTATCTTGGTTGGAATGAGCATAAGCTCTTGGGGTGCCACATCACGAATTATCGGATAGAACTTGGACTTGCATAGACTGTTCAATGGGAGACAGTCCCCGTCAAACAGACAAAATGTGATACAAGCTTAAAGAGTAGGTAATACTGGACATATTGTTCTGAAATTTTTGGTTTTCTTTCCTCATCAAACAAAATATTGTAGGCAGTGAAACAAAAAACAGAAGACAATTACTTAAGATGGACAAATTTTATGCTTCCATTGTTGAGATGATAAAAGCATATGTACAATATATATTGACAACATTAAATTGTCACATTAAGCAGTGATCCATGCATATAAATCTAATATATGCACTTGAATATCCATAATATACTCGAGCATAGTCATTTAGTACATACATGACAACTCTCGACAAGGGATGCCATTGTGAAGGGAGAAACTCACATCATCGACCAACTCCAATATAGATAATAACAAGAGTCGATGTCTGCTCAACCATGGAAAACTTCCAAACTAGTTCAGTGTCTATCATTTTTCAATTTGTATTGATCTTTATTTTATGTATGGATCTTCACTGAGCAATGTAAATTCCGTGGATCATGTCATATTCCTCAACCTAGTGAGCATCGTTCACTGGTTCTTGTTTTGTTTGCTTATATCCATTAGGGATTCTACTATTTATGTCTTAGATACCTTCGAGTGAAAGTTTGTATGGTTCTTATTTTTTTGCTTGGCATCTGCTCTTGTTGTTTCCAAATGCTTTTTACCAACAAAAACTTACAGCTAGCGTGTATTCTTAGGCTCACATCCAATGAAACAAGCCACAAAACAAGTGCTAGTATGAATAATGTATCCAAGCCAGAAACAAAATGTTACTAGTAACTATAACATAAATATTATAATCATGAACAAAAATACCTCAAATGAGGTTTGTAGAGTGGAAGGTCCTTGCGATAATGATGTTACCGCAACATTAATAGAATGGAATATTGTGTTTCATTTAAATTTAGTTCTTCAACTTTTTGTTTTATTTTTTATTTTATATATATATATATATATATATATATAGTACTTGTGATGTTGAATTATGTAAAAGTTTGGAATGTTGAATCTCATTATGCAATCATGATGGAAAATGATGAAGTGCCCAGACTGCTATTTTACATTTGTCCAACAAGAAATATTATTAGATATGTCAAACAATGAACATCACATTTAATTTGCAAAAGGTTTTTTAACATCAATATTTATTGCAATGATGCATGGATCCAAAATTTGACTTCTACCCAAATTTGTCCTCTAATGCTTGAACCAATGCTTAGAGAAATTTTTTTTCTTGAATACTACAAAATTCATCATAAAAAATACACCATATTTATTTGTGCATCTTTACAAACTAGAGGCAGTTCAACAATTGGTCATTACCTCCAAGGTTTCAATCAATTACTTAACTGAATCACCTTATCTTGCCTAGTCCAGACTCCTTAGAGAAACACCCTATTTCAAAAAAACATTGCCTAGAAGTATAGTTTGTTTCTTCCTTCCTCTTACCCATTTCATGCATTTCCATTCAACACTGATCACTTGATTTAATTAACCATCCTGAATTGTCACAAATGAACCTGCCAATAAGCCTAATTCAGAGCATGATTTAAAAAGATTTTGACTAGATGAGTCAACACATGTAAATTTTTTTTTTTTTTTACATTTCACAAATTATTAAATTTGAAATTCTTTCCCTCTTTCATCTTCCGCCGACAAAAAAACACATAAGAGAACTCGATGATTGAGATTCATTGAGGTTTATAGTTGTTTAATAAAAGCTTTCATTGTGCATAAGTAGCTTCGAGCGCACAATGTAAGCTTTAATATGAGCTTCATGCAAGAAAAACTCTGCACAATGAAACAATTCTCTATATCTAGCACGAGTTATTTAAATACTTACTTTCTTTAAGAAAACAAACTATACATGTCTATAACTAAATTGTTTAGAAAGAATGATTTACAATTGACTATTGTAAAACAAAATATGGATTTTTTTCGCAATTCTTTGGAAACGTCATAAATTTCAATTAATTTAATTTACTTTTATGATTTTAGGTTTATAATTGTTTAATAAAATCTTTCATTGTGTGCAGAAGTAACTTCCTGCGCACAATGTAAGCTTTAATATGATTTGGGACAATAAAATCTCTACACAATGAAATAAGTTTCTATATCTAGCACGACTTATTTAAATATTTGTTTTTGTTAAGAAAAAAAATTGTACACATCTATAACTAATTTACTTACAATTGACTATTGCAAAAATAGAACCCATAGTTTAATGCATTATTATTATTATTATTATCATATCTTTTTGTGCAGAGCTTTTACTCAGGGCAAGAAGCTTACTTTGTACAATGAAAACTTTCATTGTAAGCCCTACACAATTAAAAATCCGTACAATGAACCATTGATGTATGTATCTCTCTCTTTCATACACACATTCATAAATAAAGACAACTGGGATAGAATAATCAGTCCTTATGTCTAAGCTATCAACAATAATCAACATAGTTACAACAAGTATAATTGTATTCAGATTCAAATTCTAATCACAACAAATGAGATATATATCTAACAACCAAAATGTTTTCCAAATGTCATTTCCATTGTAAACAGAACTAGAACCTCTCCTAACGTTCATTTTTTAATTAAAATATTTTATTTTTTAATTTTCATTTGCTATAACGGGATGGAACTCTGCTATTTATTCTACTGATAGGACATTTGTTTGCAACTTTGTCCTGAGGATGAACCACATTAGATGGTTTGAAACGTCGACAAAAAAATGACAATGTGATTAATCTGAAATACATTCGTTAAAAGAGTAACGAATCTTTGTGCTTCACAAACCTTGAACATTAACAAACACATTTATAATAACAACAATTATATTAGATTCAAATCCTAATCACTATAACTATCATTAAAATAAACAAAAAAATTGCAATATATATCACGATTACATATAATATAAAAGCTCAAAAGCATAGTCTCATGAACTTATGTTCAATCAATGTTATTGAATAACGTTATAAAATCTAGAGTAATACAAATTCACATGCAAAACATTATCTAATAATTCTTGATATAACTCGTAAATAGTTTCAGTATTAGGACAAAATAAACAAAAATCCATTATAATTATCATTCATTACATAACATTAGATAATATATAAAAGCTCAAAACAAATACTGGAAAACACATGTTCAATTAGCGTTTTCTATACAATGTTCTAGAATTTAGGTCTATACAACATACCATGTGAAACATTATCTCAAAATTATTTACATAATTGGTAAACAAACTGAGAAATAGAAAGACAGTAATCAGAATTCTAAAAAGGTATGATTACAAACCCATGGTCCATAAAATAGCCTTTGTTGCATAAATCATTTATCAAAATGTTAATACTTAAGTCGGAAAAGTAAACTAATTCATCCCAATGGGGACTGAGATTAGGCTCTCGTCGACCATAATGTCTAAAAGTCGTCTGCAATAAAGAATAAGGAATTGCATTAAGGATTTAGACTATTACATCATAATGTACCCAAATTTTTTCAATAGTGAAATGTTATGAAAAGAAAACAAATTGTTTCAATGTATTAAAAACTTACAATATGCAAAAGCACAACCCGATATTATTTAGCTCTCAATTATCTCTCGAAATCACGTGTTTTGCAACAAATTCCTCACTTTAGCTTTAATTAATTCTTTCCTCGGAGTGACAGTAGTGTCATGTTTATCATGTTCATTGAATTTTTCCTCCTTAGTTTCTTTAGTTTCTTCATGCAATTGAGAATCCAAGGCACAATACTCTTTGTTAACACTAACAAAAGTAATTTGCCATTTTCTAATTTCCTTAGTAGGAAAATCAATTATATCATCAAACTCAATTGCCTATGATTGTTTCAATTTCTCGAAATCAACCATAAACTTGTCTTTCACAATTAATTCATACTCATATGTAATGCACAAACCATTTAAATCCTAAATAATCGCTACTGCTTTGAGATACACATCAACTCTTCCATTTTCTATGCCTCCACACTCAGAAATAATGTCCTCTAATGTTCTTATTTTCTCATACAATGTAGCCTTGATCTGCCTCATCTGATTTACATCTGACATCCCTTATTTATATTTTTTTAGTTCGGACAATAAATCAAGCTTCTAACTAAAATTTAATAGTTCATTGTCTACGAATTCCCTGTCCCTTGAGCTCACTTTTTACCAACTCAAAGGAAGACTTAGTTCTCTGCTTTAAATGTCACATATTGAAAGAAAATTGCAATGTTGATTCAATAATTTTCAATCTTTCATATATATTACTAATAATATATTACTAGAAATTTCCAATGGCGGTTCACGTATTGCTAGTGGAGTCTTCTACAAAGGACCCTGACTCAGAGTATCTTCTAGCTTTTTTATTTTTGCCTTTAGCCTCATAGTTTCTGCTTGTCGTCGACTAATAGAATCCACATGCACCTCGTCGCTAGCTTGATGTAATTTCATCGGCCTTGGTATCGCAACCCCAACAAATCGAAATTCATTTTTGACCGATCAACAACCTTTTTTTTGCAAAATTGTACCCTTTCAATATTCGATCTCTTATTTCCCCTGTCATAATTTGCATCCTACAATCTGACAGAACGGTCATCGAAATTAATTTCCTCTTCAAAATTTTCTCCATCATTTTCCGATTTTCTTGTAAACAAGTACTTACCCAATCAGGGAATACACCGCTACTGACTTCCATGTTCATGGCCTCTTTAATGCTCCCTTCTTCAGGCATACTCTTGGATTTAGCTGATTCAACCGTGTGTGCTATTTCTAGATTTACTATACAAAGAGGCTCTTTGTCATCCCTGCCGCCTGATAGCCTATCACCAACAAATTTTTTACTTCCAGTAGTTTTTTTTTCTTCCCTTTTTGGCTGGTAGATGAAGTTCGACTAGCACTGTGTGTGCAAGATTGAGATTGTACCATAGGATTTGCGCCTCTTTGCTTGTATCTTCCTCTCATGACGATAATATCTTTTTCAACGATCTCTTTAGCATCTACTGACATTTTTTTATCTTTTTTTGATACACTGTGAATTTCCTCGCTCTGTTCTCTAGTTCTTGGAAATAAGTTCTCATACCTAATAGACTACAGGTGTTTCGTTAAAATTCCTCCTCTATCAAAGCCTTCAATAAATTTAACTTCACCTTAGTTAAAATCATATAATGACTTTGCAATAACGTTAGCATGAACCACATTCTTCATAGTGACTTTTTCAACAATAAACATAAAATAAATAAATTGTTTTGTCTTTTTTTGTTCGAAGGTAAGTAGCCAATGACGATATTCCCTGGAAACTTCAGCAAAAAAATACCTATCTAGAAAAAACTTCGACAACAATAATGACCTATTTTCAAAACCATAAGCTAGAATAACCCTATTACTTTATGTTTCCTCATGTTCCCCTTTTCCAGATAGGAAAACCTCAACCTCTATAGATATTTGAGGAGGCTCTTGTCTAGTTACCATGCAATACACTTTCCTTACAAACACATCTTGAATTAAACAAAAATTTAAAGAAGCTTTCTGCTTCCACAATATAGGATACTAGAACTGCATTGGTTCCTCACTAAAATTAAATTTATGATTATTGGGTAAACCTTCAAGAGCATGCCTTGACACGAGAGTTGTTATCAACTATGCCATCATAGATAATCTATTATTATTGGGTAATATATATACCTGAACAACCAATTTATTGGAAATGACAATATCCCAATTGAAAATATAATTATGTTTGTATATCTCATAAAGTACATAAAAAATGAATTTCAGAACGTTTTTTGCATTTTATTGGCCTATTACGCAGGAAAAGAGAAAAAACAAATCCCTGAATGGTTTCTTGAACAAATAAATATCTACTAGAGAAATATTAGAATGAACCTTAGAAGATGGATAAATAAATTCTCGCACAATGTCAATCCCACTTCCTTTTAGCTTCAGGAAGTTGTTCACAACAACAAATTCTAAACATTTTTTTGGTTCCGGTAACTTGATTAATCATCTGAATGCCTTGGGATTCAGAGAAACCTTTATTTATCCTAGCTTAATTTTCCTCTTTCTTAAATCAAAATTACTTACGTAGAGATAGACAATTTATTTGAAATCAAAAACCTCCGGAACACACCAACATTTCGATAATCCGGTACTCCAAATATTGTTTCTTGTTTTCCCTTTTGTTGAAAGAGTCACATATCGCTCATACGTTGTCAACCAATCAAATCTATTATCAATGAGTCAACAAGTGTGTTAACCATATCACTACAAATAGTCTCTTTCCTTTGCCTGCTACCCATTTTCGCTTTGTAGTAAAAAATAATTTGTCAATGAATAATATTTTGAATTCTTGTTTAACTTTAAAATTATATATTCTATTCACGAACACGGGTTGTTACTATTACTTATGTGAAAGTTGTTACACATGACACTCTGAATAAATAAAAATTAAATATACCAAAGCCAAATTTACGGAAAGCAATGGGAATTTTTTTTGAAATTCCAAAAGCGTCATGTCCATTTACTTTGTACTTTGCTCATGCTTCAATATCATTGATATATGTGTCATAAAAAATAGAAACTTTCCATATACAATAATATGCGTTATCTATCAAGGCGACATATTTTCCCACATGGCTAAAAATTTCCACAATCAGCCAATTTTGTTTTTTCAATAAAAATATGGTAGCAGGAGTGGTTGAGACCTATTTTTTGATATTGGAAATGGATTCAACATCATAAAAAACCCCATCGACACCCAATATCATGAAATATGACAGTTGTAACTTAGAGTTACAAAAAATTCATGTCATATTTTATTAGGAACGTGTCAGAATTTCCATTGTTTTTTCTAGTCACATTTCAACTCTCATAAAACTATCAATAATAGTTATAAATAGTAAATCCCGCAAGGAAATTCACAAATAAATATGATGTAGACACATATTCAACAACCTTCTACGATGAATCTAAATGACAACTGGTCCCCATGTAAAATTGAACCAAATTTGATTTACAAATGAATTGACACATTGTTTTGAACATTACGCTGCAAAGCTAATTGTCAAGACGTGTTGAATCCCATTAAACATAGTCACATATGTTCCCCCGCACATTCCTTCCCCATACCTATTTCCATCCAAACATGACACACAATTTTGATGCAATGGAGACCTTATTCCACACAAATGGATTTAATTTTAAACTCTTCCATTTAAAACCTTTAAAAATTTAGCTGCGTGAAAAAATAGTTGCGTACACCTATGAATTAAATGCCTATGTCAAGTTTGTAAGTATTTCGCAGAATGAAATATGTGCGAAGGACGAGGTGCACAAGGTAGTTTATTGCGTAGACGTGAAAATAATCTAATTAATGGAAACAAAAACTGTAATTCGTAATGTAACAGGAACAACCACAAAAACAAATTTTCAAACTATAAATAATGATTTTTTTTGAATTAAAAACTTATTATTATTATGCAATATTAGATAAAGTGTCTTTTTAACACATGCGGGAAAATATTGTTCTCTAGGAGAACGTACATGTGTGCAACAAAGACGAGAAACATTTATACCTTGTGCACATCAGTGTATTGAATAAAGGCGTGCACATGTACATACTTGGTAAATTGAATGCCAAAAGCACTAATACTTTATTTCTTTATTTTTTCTGCATAAGAATAATTTCTATTATATGTTACAAAAAAAGTACATTCCAGCTTCTTGACCGAGATTTCTGAGTTAGTAAACCTCGGTTGGGAAGAGATAATTCAAAATTTCAAAAATGGGGCTACCCCTTGGGGGGAAGCCAACCCATAAAGTGTTCCACAAAACATAGAGAGAGTTTCCCCTAATGGGGAAACCAACTTTTAACAGAAGATCCAAGAAACTAATTTTGTTGTGCAGAAGAAAAGTAAACATAAAAACTATAGTAAGGCATGAAAATATTGGAAAAAGAGGAGCCATGGATCTAAAAATTCTGGTCCTTTTCATCTTGGAGCTGCATACGAGGGGGTTATTCCACTATGTAGCACCCATAGTCAGAGAGTTCATCCTCCTTCGAGAGATGAGGATTCAGCTTTGGTGTGGAGGTGGAGTGAGTGCCTATGTCTTCTGCCTTGTCTGGTTGCTTGGTGCCTTCGACTGAGCTACTGCCTCCACTATCAGAGGTTTCCTCCATGCATTTGATGGGAAGAGCCACCATTTTTCTAGGCAGCGGGGAGAAGAACGAGAGAGAGTGGACTTTCACGACCTCTTCTTAGACCCAGAGCCAGAAGTGCTTTGTAGAGCCTCCAAAATTCAAATTGAGAGATGGGCTGAGAGGAGCTGAGGGTCAGAGACCTCTGGCACATCCATGGCCACCAAGAAAACCATTGTGTGCTCCACCATGGATGGAATTGGAGGGTGAGAGGGTGAACCTCTTCCTCCTCCCCTATGGCAGCGCATTCGCTGGCGGCGAGGCATGGTATCAATATAATTATGGGGATGCAGAGGAGGCAGATGAGTAGAGGGAGATATATGAGCAACGTACTGATGAGAAACATCGTGAAACGAATGAGCAAAGGTCAACTGAACAATGACGTGAGGGGCGGAAGCACAACAGGGATCAACAGAGCAGAGAGAAGGAGTTTGTAGAGCAAGCCTCAAGGAGAAACAAAGGGAGTCACGTGACAAGTGCAGGCAGGATTTGGTGCCATTGCCCATAAAAGGCCAGAGCATGTTGCAATTCAGACGAGGCATGATTGAAAGCGCAATACGTGGAATTGAATGGCGAGGAATGAACCAGGCCAGGAAATAGCGAAGAAAATTTATGGCTATCACGCCGACCTCATGTGCAACCTCATGGAGAGGCCAACTACGAGGTGGTGGAGAGGCCATGTGTCTTGTCAACAAAGCACGTCTATTCACCTGCATTCGGGGACCAAAATCACAAATACTTACTCGCAATGGTTTTTTCTGTTAAAAGAGAACAAACATCAGAACGATAAAAAAATATGGATGACAAAATTATCTTTGATAAAAATATTTCGTAACAAGTTCCAAATGTAAAATAGTAGCAAGTAGTGATTTTTAGGCAAATAAATCAACAAACATTTGAAATCACCACTATAGTAACGAAAATGCCATTTAACATTAGAATTCATTCAAAATAGAAAAGACCAACGACTTTGAGTAAATTGCAGAAGTCAAGGAACATAAACTAATACATTACTCTAATTAATTAGCCATCATTTAGAATGTATCTAAACCCCACATAAGTACTTTCATTATAAGGTCCACACAAGGAAAAGCTTCTATCAATGTTATGTTTACAGATTTTTTAAAAACCTAATGTTTCCAGTCGTCGAATGTTAAACTCTAATAATGTACTATTTCTATAAAATTCAATAATGCACATATGAAACATTGCAATGAAATTTTTTATGTTCCTTGCTTTGCACACCCAATTTCTCGCATCTGTTACTATTACCCGTGTCAAAACAGTTAACTCGACACACTCAATAATTAGAAATTGAACATACCAAATATAATCAAAATCGCGTGAATTTACTCCACACTTTTCCACTGCTTTAATACCATGGTTATACGTGTCATAAGAAACAAAATATTACCATACAAAATAGGTTTGAGCTAGCTGTGATCATGATAATCAACTAAGAAAATGTCAAATGGAAATATAAGATTGACAAAAGTGGATCGGTTTAAAAGCTTGAAATATTGTAGATCTTATGTATTTATGCACTACTGCTATCATCCAAAATTTAATAGAAACATCATCGAGACACCATTGACGCTGCAACCTCAGATTCATAGATAACAATTTATGTAAGGAAATAGAAGCTCAGAAATTAATTCAAGTTTTTAAACGCAATTTGCAAAGAGAAAACGTTACATGATTTACTACTTTAAATACATAATCGATTGAAAAAGGCTCCTATCAATACCAAAAAATAACTTCTTTCCTTTCTTCGCCAACAATTTCAAAATTCTTATTGACTTGTTTCCCTATAAATAACCACCTGTTACATTTTTGCGTCTAACATATGTCACAAAATCTCTATATCAGAGATAAAGTTGACATCTAGATATTTATATCATTCCAATGTTTGTCCTGTCATTAGTATTTAATTCACAAATGCAACAAGCAAGAACGCATGTGCAAAATAAAATTTTCGACAAAAAAATTATGTGCAAGACCACAACATTGCGAATGAAATATACTGCAAAGAGAAAATGTTATACATTTTGCTATTCAAAAAATATAATAAGGACGAAATGAGTTATTTTTGTTTGTATCACTACAAATTATGCTTTTTTCTCACTATACTAGCCATTTAAAATGATTACAAACTCGTTTCCCTAGAAATCACCACCTGCTACTATTTTGCGTCTAAAAGACGTTACAGAGATAAAGTCGCCATCTAGATTTTTTATCGTCCGGATGTCTGTCCTCTTTAATAGAAAACACCTCGATGGGTAAATATCAGTCCTCTCAGGATTCAATTCACCAACTACGCACCTTCTCACATATTCAATTAATGCACCCACATGTAGACAAAACCAAAAAACCACAAAAGCATTAAAATATCAAATCTAGAAGCATGTTTTTCAAAGCATTAACATATTAATATTAGCATATACTTTCAAAATAACACAAATGCATATGTGTGGGATTGCAAAGGAAATAAATTATGCAGAAGAAGCTCTTAAGCTTTCATTGTGTGAACTTGCGCACTCTGCACAATCTATTAATAATAACACTGGTGTTGTGTTAGAGTGTGAACGAATCTTCAATATATCAAATCTAGAAGCATGCTTTTCAAAGCATTAAAATATTAATACTAACGTATACTTTCAAAATAACAAAAATTCACATGTGTGGGACTACAGAGGAAATCCATTGTACGGAAGAAGATCTCAAGCTTTCATTGTGTGAATCCCTGCACTCCTCATAATCTATTAATAATAAAATAATTGTTGGTCTTGTGCCAGAGTGCGAACAAAATAGCAATTAGAGTAATAGATTTCTAGCTTATACACTTTTCTAACGAGATATCTTATCTACCACACAAAGATCGTACGCCAAAGTTCGGATCACATATTTAGTAACATGAAAGACAAAATTAGAGGTCAATGTAAAGAGTAACATTAACAAATTTCTTTCCTAGCTAACATGCCTACATATAATGCGTCAAAAACTATAGGCATCTAAGCCAAGGATTCACATATAAGATATGAAATCACTCCGTCCTCCGCATGGTAAAAGCTCGACTTTCAACTACCGTTGGACTATAAAAGGTACTCGTATTATGCAATATTAAGTAAATTGTGTTTTCAATCCATGTGAGGAAGAAGTGTTGTGTGGTAAAACAAATATGTGAACCATGCCACGAGTGAGTGAATTGAGTAGCAATTTGTGCCATGAAAAGTTTCGTTTATGTGTGAAAAACTAGGCAATGTATGAAACACTCCCATGTTTCCTTTTACAAATATTTTATTGTGCGAAGGACAGAGCATGTGATGGAGAACGAGGGTGTAGAGGTGACTTTATTATGCAAAGATGAAATTTATTTTAAACTATTTTCTATTTAAAACTTTTACATATGTAGTTGTGTGAAACAACAATTGCATAGAGTTGTGAATACATGTGAAATGAGAGATGTGCAGAGGACAGGGGTCGGAATATGGAGCTAAGATATGTGGAGGTCGAGGTATGTGCAGGAGAACGAGAGTGCATAGATGATTTTATTACACAGAGACATAATTAATTTTAAACTGCTTTCCATTTACAATTTTTATAGATGTAGCTATGTGGAAAAGCAATTGCATAGAGTTGTGATTTTGTGTGGAATGAAGGATGTGCAGAAGGATATTTTAATTATAATGTGTTTTAACTCTTTTGGATTTAGTGCACGTGCAATATGACCTGTTTCATTTATTATGATGGTTATTTTTGTGTAGTTAGGCATGTTTTTTTTACCAGATTATGCTGAGCATGGAGGTCCACATAATGAAAACTTGAAATCTAATCACAATCTCTCCCCTGCACACACTCTGCTCTCTCGCGCATACTTCGTCCTCCCCACAGTAAATTCTCCACACATGGAAACATAATAATATTAATTCAAAAAAATGTCAGCACTAGTGCACCCCCTCTCCCCACCTTATGCAGAGCACTTGCAACCACATCAATTCTGACACGATTGAGTAGAGAAATAATAAAATGACCCCTTTTCTCCTACACATACTCCTCCCCATGCACATTAAAATCTCTGCATAAGGAAACATAATAATATTAATTAGATATTTGTTCATCGCCCCCTCCCAAGGCCTATGCAAAGAACCTGCAAACACATCAATTTTCGCATCATTAACCAAAGAAATGTCAATGTCAGAGCACTCACCAAAGGAATGACCACTCACAAAATTACTTTTATTTTAATTCTAAAACAAATAAGAGAAGTAACAAAATAATGTCAATTTAAAAGCACCCCCATCTATGCAAAGGACCTTCGTTTCCCCCGCAGACTTTGTCCTCCACACATTAAAATCTCCACCCAAGGAGACATAATAATATTAATCGGAGATTCGTTCAACCCCCCACACCCCCCAAAGCCTATGAAAATAACTTGCAATTGAATAAATTCTAGCATTATTGATAATCCATAAAATGTCATGGATATTCCACTGGACAGTTCGTCACAACATATTTTTTAATAATATATTAAAATACTAAAATTTTACACTATTACAGTTTTATTAAAATTCTAGATTTGTATATTTAGCTATAGTTAGTGCATGCATGTGAATGGAAATTATGCAGAAAAGTAGAGAACGAAAAAATAAGCTCACACACACACACATAAGATACACGATATTCTCTCTCGGAAACCCTTTCAGGAGAAAACCCAGCTTGAAGCTGAGGCTACTTCACTCTTTTTCTCTATCTGGAAATATGGTTGCAGGTACAAATAAGTAATGCTTGTGGTCCATGGGTTGCTACAATGAACATATCCTATATGTGTACTCTACCTCCCATCTCTCTTGACTATCTTTGCTCAACTATGGAACAAAATGCTCTCGAAAGAATGAAATTCCTCTTCCTCCTATTGGCCCAATTATAACACAACCCGATAGCCTACTAGTGGTTAAGTTTGATTACATCAAATCTTAACTAGAGTTGCAATATGTAATATTCTAGATTATTTTACATCATAATCACGTGGCTATCCCCTTTTCCATGAATAATGGGGGTTAACGCAACATCCTCTCGAACTATAGAAGTGAAAACAAGAAGGTCAACTTCTCAGTAGCATAACGTTTACATATAGACTCTGATTGACATGCTTCTTGCATCGTTGGAAATATCTCTATGTGTATAATGACATAAAATGGTGCTGCAATAAATCAATAAATTTTTACCCCCAAAAAACGTCGTTTGATGGCACAAAAATCTCCCAGAAGGTTTGAAACCTTGTTTTGCCAAACTGGGTCTCACTAGTAAAAATGGTCCCGTGAGCTAATTCCTCCACTTTTTCCACTCCAAATGCATCGACATGGATGAAAAAAAATATAATGATCCAATCTGGATCAATTGAATAGAGCGCTAACTTAACAATGTCAGTGTCAGAGCACTCACCAATGCAATGGCCACTCACAAAATTACTTTTATTTTAATTTTAAAATGAATTGTTAGGCATTAACAAATACAGAAAATAAAATGTCCTCCACCAAGGGAATTATGTCAAATTTGATATTTCTCAGTCAATCAAAAATTAGAAATAATAGTTACTGAAAATTTGAAAATTGTTTTTGAATTTATGCAAAAATAGAAATATTAATCATTTTTATGAAACTTTGTTTTTAAAATTGCAAAAACACAGCAAAATAATGCATAGTTAATGCACCTTGACCGCAAGGCAAATGCTATAGGACTTAGAGAGGCAGGGGCTAAAAATCATAATAATATTGGAGTTAATGAAAGAGAGGACTTCATGCCTGGTGCATTCATTGATGATGTTGTCAATGAACGATTTTCTTTGGGATATGCGTGATTCAATTATAAAAGTTAGTCTAGAAGCAAATCATTCCTTGTTTCTTGGTGACCAGAATGGGGTTAAAGACCCAAGAGATGTATTTTATGGGGTATATAAACTCTACTTGGTACAATTTGTCTATCTCAGCTTTAATGGCAGGGGCTTTAGCTAGATGTATGGGACGTTGCTTTTGACATATAAATGGAGCCAAATTGAATTGCTTTAGGCGAATACATAGTAGATATCCAAAGCATAATGAGTATAATACTTATGATTTTCAAAGCTTGTTCTCTAGCACACACATTTTCAATCGGGGAGCCTATATTAATGTTCAAGCCTCGCATTATGGTTGAATTAAACCATTGTC
The DNA here is from genome assembly GCA_034641835.2 of Pinus albicaulis. Classification (NCBI taxonomy): domain Eukaryota; kingdom Viridiplantae; phylum Streptophyta; class Pinopsida; order Pinales; family Pinaceae; genus Pinus; species Pinus albicaulis. Next base: position 1,263,406,183 of record CM076582.1, on the reverse strand, counting down.
ACAATCAAGGTTCCACTTGGTGTATTGATCTGCAAAGCTTATTTTCAAGTGGCATAGGGGATTTACCAGTGAGATACTCATATGCGAAGCTACCATTGGATATGGCAATGAATCAAAGAGGAAAAAGACCAAGCATGTGGCAAGATCAAGGACAATTAAAAAATTATCATGAAAATATAATAAGGATATATACTAACTATAACAATATAATATATTAACATGAAATGACAAGAAACTTAGACAACTATAAATGAGTCATTAACCATACCATACTTATTAACGATTGCCACGTTTAAATTCTTGCTTAAGATGAGCATACTAACATGATGAATATTGTTAAGATGAGCATAGTAACACGATGAACATTGTTATGATGTGAGAGAGACTAATTTCTTTCATCTAAATAGACAAAAATATGTAAACAATTATAAATGAATCATTACATCATAGTGGGACAAATATATCTAATCCTAAAACTGAAATATGATTGCAGAAGAAATAAAAATAATAATATCATGATAGCGCAATGAAAATTCCATGGTAACACTGAGCAACTACGTAGAAACCCCATGACTCATTAACTCGAAATATCTACAATCATGAGCAGGAAATATAACTGAACGGGAGCACTTATATTTCTATTTAGAACATACCAGGCAACAATTTTAATATAATATAACCAATAAATCCACGAGAGAACATACGCAGAATGAACCACACAACCATAAATTACTTGTTTAATTTCTTCCCAGTAACCCATGGCAACACGTAAACTACACAAACAACAACAGGTTGGATTGCTAAACACATAAGCGAAGCTTGAATAGCCATTGCGTAGCCATTACACTATCTTTACACTAGGCATAAACACACCAGCAAAGGTTGAATAAACATAATTCTGATATCCTTATACTCTCTTAAATTAATTGTCCTCATGGGTATCCTTATTTGCAGTACAAGCATCTATTATCTAGGCTCAATCCAATGCTTCTTCTTATGAATACCTGCTTTAGAAGGAGCACGGAATGCATTGGGGAAGTAGTGGCACTGAAAGGAATTGGGAGACAAAAACCATGTTGAAAATAATTTGAGGAAATTATATCCAATGCTTCTTCTTATGAATAGCTGTTTTAGAAGGGGCGCGGAATGCATTGGGGAAGTAGTGGCACTGAAAGGTATTGGGAGACAAAAACCATGTTGAAAACAATTTAGGAAATTATATATATATATATATATATATATATATATATATATATATATATATATATATATATATGAGTTTAATTTTAAGTGTAAAATTTATAGTATTTTGAAAGAAAAATATATTTAAAAGAAATTTAGATTACAAATTTTTAAATATTTCAAAATTGGTAAAAACTAAAATCAAATAGTTAAATTGGTTCTTATTTTATTTTTTTAAATATCTCTAAAAATTGTATTTTATTTTTATTCTTTAAAATATTTCAAAATTTATTATTTAAATCAGTTTACATCTATCTATTAGGGTGAGAGATCAAATCTCTTTTCATTTTAAAAAAAGTTTGTATCTCAAAAGATTTTATACCTCTTCGCATTTAGTAGATTCAGAATTAAAATGGATCTAAGTTGGTTTAAATAGTAGATTTTGAAATATTTAAAAAATGAAAATAGAGTAAAAAAATTTCTGATATTTAAAAAAATAAAAATAAGATCTATTGTTAAGAATCTTATTATGGTGTATGTTTATTGTAAGTATTAAGTTTTAATTTTTTTTTTTTCTAAATAAGTTTAATCTATTGAAAATCAGAAACAGATATGTACATCAGGAGTAAACCAGGTCTGGGCCTGAGGAGGCCTATCGATCAGAAAATCAAAAAACTTAGCACTGCCCATCTAGGGAAACCAGTGCAAACAAAGATCCAACAAAAAAGACCCACACAGGGGCTATGTCTAAATCTAAAGATAGCCTGTAGTCCCTTTACCAAAACCAGAAAAAACATACATTGACATTTTGCAAACTGAAGACAGTGCCATAGCAGAAAAACCTGGTGCTGAGTATAATCATTCATTCGGTTCCTCTTCCTCGACCCGACACCAAAACTCATCTGGTTCTCCATCAGAATTGTAGAGGTCCGCAGTTGAGTGAATGATCCTATCTGCAGCAGGGGTGCGCAGTCCATCGTCCGGATGTTGCTGGTGCTGAGCGTTTGCAATATCCCGGTCTTGAATTGCATTATGCTGCTCGTCCTGTATCATCTCAATATCCACATTCATGCCATTGCCCTGTCCTTCAACATCCTCGGTGCTGGCTCTGTTCCGTTCGGGCATATCTTCATCATTCTGCTCACCAGGACCAACCCTCCCTTCATCATTCTGCACACCAAGACCACCCCGCCCCTCATCGTTAGGGGACTCTCGGAACACAATGGTGACAGTGGCTGTTATACAAGGGCGAATCAAAGCACTTTGAAAAACGAAATGCCTGGTTTGAGAGTGAGCTGGAACATTCTGGCGGTTGGTGTTCCAGATCTCCGACCTAAGAATACGACCACGTGCAACATGAGAGGTGCTGGCCGAACCAGTAAAGTCCGCAGCCGAGGTACTAGAAGACGGGGAGGAGCGCCTGTACACTCTCCTGGAAGGACCTCGACGGCAACGCATTCTGTGCCTTAAACGAGGCATGCTGTCAATCGTAGCAGGGAAGCTGAAGGAGTACTGAGACCCAAGCTGAGCGTTGGTTAAGTGAGAGAGCGGGGAAGCTATGGGAGTGCTGAGCAGATTCTCAAACCAAATTCCGGACTGACGCATACAATTACCAGCAATGGAGAAATGAGTATTGTCGCCCAGTTCAAGGCAGCCATGAAGCTTGGTACGCTTGCCTGTGACGGTGCGCTCGGAGGAGAGCCTTACTGTGGGTGAAAAATACACAGCAGAAGGCCGAGGGAAGCTGCTATAAGCGTGCTCGTTCTCCATTCTGCAATTGAAGACCTCGAATCTGTTGCCGTCCCTGCGAATTAACTGCGCCATCGATGGAGTAATAACCAGATCTGTGTTACTTTGCGGAGAATGATCTTGAGGTGCGTTTAGAGGATTGTGAACCGCGCCCATTAAGGTATGCCATAAATGCCTCACGCCTGAGTACAGTCGCCAACGGACATTTGCAAATCCATGAGGCCAGCAACATGCCGTAGTGCCGTCTGGCTCCCACTTGGTTCCAGAATTAATCACCCGCATCCGGGTTTTATTAAGTTTTAATTTAAAAAACATTATAAAATTAAATTGAAATAAAATATTTATATTTTTTTCTTTTTAAATGAATTATAGTTTTTGGGTATGTGGTATTGATAAGCCATGATATTGGCCCATGGTATTGTAATAAAACCTATTTGGAAGTTAATAATATCCATGACAAAATGGGGTGAATATTCATGGTTAAGAATCTTGTTATATTGTAAATATTAAAATTTTATGTGTTTATTAATCAAATTTAAATATCGAATCATTATTTTATTTTATATGGTAAAATAGATGTTAATTTTTTTTTCAATGAAACAGGTAGCAATTTTCATTAATAAAGCTGGAAATCAGTGAGGTCCCTTACAATCGTGGAGAGCGTAGTCTTAGAATTGTGCAGATATACAAGAAAATAAACCATATTGTTACCTATCTTATTCATATATATACTCTTTACATCTTTCAGACTATATATCTTCCAAAAGACTCTACAATACATTATTATTCGAAAAAACATAAAATTATGATAATAAAAATCAACTGCTACCCACGACTTCCAGGATCATGTTCTTCATGTGCCTCTTCAACATGCATACCTGCTTCCTCACTCCAACCTTCACCAAGATCCAGTTCGCAGTGCCAATGTTTCCCTCTGCTGAAGGAGCAGAGCCATCACAAATCCTGAAGACCTCCTTTAAAACGCTGACAATGATCGTCTCCACCTGCAATTCGATATTATCCACTTTATGTCTCAAATTCATTACACCAATATTCAGATGTTCCATTGATTTTTGGATCACCTCCATGTCCTTCCCGAGGCCATATAATTGAGCAAACACAACAACCATATTTTCATTAATCTCCTTGAAAATTTCTTTGACAACCTTCTTGCAAAAGTTGTCAACAATTTCCCCTAGACTCCCGTTGCGCCGAGTCTCCTCAGTGTCATTTCTGCTTCCATTAATCGCAGAAGCCATTTTCCTTGCTATCCTCCCCTGCACAATATAAATTCAATGATTGATCTGCTTCAAAAACAACTATAACTAAGTGTTTTATTCTTTCCAACGTTCCTTCCCATCTTGTCAAACATAAATGCATTTCATTTCTGCAACATTGCTAAACCACTTTCCTCCCTTTCCATCGTCGCTGATTTCTACTTGACGCAAACCGCGATGGTACAATGCCCACAATCGCCCGATCTCTTATTTATTAAGAAAATGAATAACCAAGGGAAGATTTCCCACTTGTCATGAGTGATGGCCACCTTTCTACTGTGTGCCCACCTGTGCTTTAAATTCCATCTAATATTTCCCTCTCCTGAGGCTCTCCATCAAATCCCCGATATTCTATGATACTTAATTGCCTGCATTTCCTTATTAAGTCTCGTACTCCAGCTGTAATCCAAAAGGATTACGATAAATGAATTATTTAAGGGATATGACATATATCACTATGATGGTTTATAAACAAGGATCCTCGCACTAATTCCACTCCAATATTGGCTTGAACATCTTCCAATTGATTATTAGCTCTTTTAACATGGTAGATTTTTAATTCTTCTATTTTTCTAAGAAGATACACTATCCTTATGTATAATGGAGAGGTTTCTGGAAAGTCTCATACATTTTTGGATAACCACCATTGAATGACCAACAATGATCAGATTCCTGAGGCCCTTGGAGATGTTGCTCTTCAAGCCTTTCCATAGAGAGAGATTTTTAACTTGATTGTTCGTGGCTTTCCCGAGACCCAGGCGAACTTTATTTCAAACTTTTATTTGAGGTTTAAAACCACCCCTCCCGTTCCAGCCTCCCTGGGGTTACCTTTCAAAGCACCATCAAAATAGAGTTGAACCTATCCAATATTTATTTTCCAATCTTCAAAGGCCTCCCCAGTCAGCCTAATACAATAAGGAGGGACAATATGATATTTTGAACTGATAGCTTGGGAGTTAGAAATAGAAATCTTGAGCCACTCTTTTTCATGAGTTTTCAAATCATTTGAATCTTATTCATCAAAACCCCTGGAGGATATTACCTCAAAAAGAAGCATCATTCCTTTGATTGCAATAGATTTAGGAGAACAACCTTTTTCTTGGAAGATCGTTTGGTTTCGACAGAGCCAAATCGACCAACAAAGATATTTAGGAACCTCCATCCAACAAACATTAAAAGGGAATTTTTATTTGTTACTCGTTATTTTATCACCATAACACTTGACAGTTAAAATGGATCTCTCGCCATCCATAAACATGTTTCAATGCACTCCCTTGCAAGTCAAACATCTAAAATCCTTGAATAAATCATGAATTTTAGGTAACATGGTCTTCTAACCTGTTTAGCATGACCTGCACACTTTTCCTAGTCAATTTCTGCGCATGAACAATTTCTTCCATTGAAACCTGCACAGAACTACGCTCTGTCTTTCATTACAAACTGCGCACATGACTCAATGAAAAGTAAAAATAAAAAATAAGTTCTAGAAGCCTTGCTGGGAGAATATATCCCAACTAGAAGCTTCTTGGTCATATCTATTCGAGCCAAACCCCTCAGAACATGGAGTTATTTCCCTTTGATCAAGGAACCCTAATCCCACTATTAATAGATCTCATCCCTCTTTTGTGGATGTGGAACCTCCTCTATTTGTCCTATAAATTGAGTAGAGGCTAGAGGGTTAGGGGAGTTCACAAAAGGTAGTCTTATGCTGGCAAATCTGGATTGGGAAGCTTATCATGCAATGAAAGGATTGGAGGCATTTGGGAAGAACCTCATGACATCAAGGCATGGTTGTAAGGCTCTTCTTTTATCTTTGAATTAATATAAATGAATAATTTTTCTCATTGAATTGTCTTATTGAAATGATGATGGCTTATGTTTCTTTAAGTATTCGTTAAGATAATTTCAATTTCTAAACTCCTTGATCATTAGATTAAGCTTGTTTTGAATCATTATATTGCATATGCCTTTGATCTCTTTTATGTCTCTGATTGCAGGTCTTATCAAAGCATTGAGGAGCTACATCGGGACGGATTAGGGATCTCCATCAAGCATTTCACAAATAGGTAAAAGCACCACTCTCCTTCCCTTGTTTTAATGATTTAAACAAAGTTAGCTTAGGGAAAGAGCTATTCAATCGTTTGTTTGTTTCTAGTTTTCCTTTAGGAATCTAGGGAGATCGCTCTTGTCCACAAGAGGGATTTGTCCCCCTAACAATATTCTTTGGACCGGGGAATTTGTGTTTCCAATAGATAAACATCTTGTGCCACTCTTTAGGAATTATAAGAGATTGTACCAAGAGCGATAAAGCAATCTTACAAATTTCCATAGAAAAAAGATATTGACAAAAAAGGTAGGTAAAATAGATGTTAATTTATAATTACATATATATAACGATTTTCTTTTATCTAAAAAATATTCATAATTTTATTGATAAAAACAATTTACATTTAAAAATAAATAAATTTACAAATATTTACATCTAATTTCTAACCTCAAATATCTAATACCTACACATCCACTCTATACTTCACTTTAGGGGCTCAAAAATAAAAAATGGAGAACTTAAAACATCGTGGAAAAATATATATGTCCTAAAATTGTTTCTTTGGGTTATAGGTAGTGAGGAAACAAGTTAATGGTCCCAAATTCTGGAGGAATGATGACTTAGTGTGCATTATGACTTAGGGTGCATTAGCTCATAATAACAAATTTCCCACTACTTGACAACTTATGATAATTTATCCTAAATAAACATTTAACCTCTGCTATGTGGATATCAGGAAGCCCAACGAATGTCCCACTACTTAACAACTGAATTATGATAACTTTACCTTAGATAAACTTAACCTTTCTATGTGGATATCGTCAAGCAGAGTCTGCTGATATCGTCCATCGTCCCACTGAGACGTTGTCATTCTCAGTGATTTAATTGCCTCTCTCCATAAGTCATGGCCAATGGCCAACGTGGTAGGTAACCTGCATGGCAGCTACATAGACCATTGCCCTGCGTATCAGCGAAACCCTCAATAAACATAGATAATGTACCCAATGATATAACTGGCTAACACAACCTTTGTAAATATTTAGCGCTAAAACCTTATCAAGATTAACCTGACTTCTTCGGAATGGAATCTAAACAATGAACACACTAGCACCCGGCTGCATGCGGGGTGTCTGCCACCTCGACAGAATATTTAATGCTATGTACTCGGTGCTTATTGCTCATTCTCACTGCACACAGATCTCCTATTATTTTTTACACTTAATATTAGCTAAAATCTTCAGATTGAAAACGTCCAGGGATCCAAAAATTCAGAAATCTACATTTACTCTTCTGAATTTTACTAGATATTTTTAGTTCTGCAATTAATAGAATTGGTCTAACTGAAGATAAAAGAAGAAGGAAATATCAACATTTTGTATTCCCTCAAGTCTCCTATACAGAGCGTGCACACTATATTCGTCATCCCATTAACTTTGGGACTGGAAGTTAAACAGCTGAGAAAAAAAATGGCGGAAACACAAAAGCTCAACCGTTCGGTTCTGGTCATTGGCATGTTGCTGTTAATAACGAATATTGCAGTGGCATATAATGTTGCTGCCGAAACAACGAATACTACTGGTAAGGATTTTCTATGCATGCATGCTTTCTATTGGATTTTTTTTTTTAAATTATAAGGATTATAAATAAATTAAGTTTTCTTGTGTGTATATACTGCATGGAATCGCAGAGACGACTTCTTCGGTGATTGAGGACTCGAAAATTGACTACAACGGCTGTCGAGTCGTTCTAACCTGCCAAGACTGTAGTAATATGGAGAAATGTTTTTCATCCCCCGTTGGGGCGGGTGTCATTTACATGTGCTGCAAATAATAAGTTTAGGCTGCTCGTTAATTGATAACATCCTCGACGCCACCCTCGTCTTGTTCTCTACTTCAAAATTATAATAATTATAAGCTCTTTCGGAGCTGTTATATGATTATATCGTGTGGCCTTGTTCTTTTCTTTAATGGTGTATTATAAATTTTAAAGCTTACATGGAACGAAATTTGTATTATAAATAAGCTGCAGCAGAGCTAGATAGCCTGGTAGTACAAAAATAATGACCACCGAAAACCAGTGTAACTATCAAGTAACGTAGCAAACTTGGGTAGGTTGGACATGAACGATAGGATCTATATCATTTCAAAATAAATTTTGTTAAAAAAAAAAAAAAAATCAATACTTTTTCATATAACATAAAATATTAACTAAAAAATATACATGATGAGAATTTCATCTTGCTTGATCAATATGTTTTATTGAAGTTGTTCATAGCACAAGTCCATCTTTTGGATCAATATCTTTTCGTGAAGTTGTTCATAGCAAAAGTCTATCTTTTGGATTATTTTATGAATTGTTTCTTTTTATTTGAGATTTTTAAATGTTAATTTCATTAATATTATATAAGTGAGTTTTATTGAGATCATAAACCATATTTTATAATATTGAATATTGAGTATCTAGAAATTGGATTTGAAAGGGTGTCTCTAACCACTCCATTTTGAAGCATGTAGTAATGTTCATTTTCATATACCTTATTTGGCATGGATAAAATAGACTTCTTATTTGTAATAAAACCTTCAAGTCTATGCAATATTCTACCCATTTCCCAAATCTCTCCTTAATCCATGACCCAAAACTTCTATATATGACCAAATAAAGTTAAATATAATTTGAAACAATTCTAGAAGGTCAAATTGAGCTTTTCCATCTAGCATGGCACAAGAAACAAGATTGAAATGACAAAGCACAAGAGAAAATACTCAATATATATGAGATAATACATATGACAACCCAAAAGAGAAAATACACAACATATATGAGATAATACATCATACACAAGAGAACAAAGTGATGGTAACTTAGTCAAACAGTTCAAATTTAATTTCTTGAAATCTATCAGTACTCAAAGAATGGGATTCATAGCCTCCCTCAAATAGAATCTAAATATAAAATGAAGGAGTCTAAAACCCATGTTTTCAAAGTTACAAAACAAATATTCCAAAAATATACTACATTCCGAATAAGGATAAAAAAAACTCTAAACAAACGTAGCACATAGCAATAGACTATGATAGAAATCGCTAGAAGTTAAGCCAAAACCATTGAAATACAAAAAATCACCAATAAAAATTGAAAAGGAGGGTCTATATTTTTCCAACAACCACCAATAAAATTTTAAAGAGAGAGCTTACCCAAAATATAGTTCAACCAAAGTCAACCATCATGAAGTCTCCTTGAGAGACTAACCACCACTTTGAACCATTATCCCACCCATTTTGTGTCTAAAATCTTTACAAACTTCAAAATATTCTAAACATAAGGATAGAATGAATGGATACGTGTGCTTTTCATCCCACCTCCCTCTTGTTGATGTGCAATAGATTATGCATTCCACCTCTCTCTTGTTGATGTGTAATAGATTATGCATTCCACCTCCCTCTTGTTAAATTGACATGCATTCCACATCTCTCTTGTTAAATTGACATGTATTGATTGATGAACTTGATATGTGCCACCATACATAATCGAATTTGAAAGTGAATCTTAAAAAGGAATGCATTTATTTTTCCTTGGGCTTCATTCAATTTAGAACCCAAAAGTCCCTTTTTTCTATTCTTGGAATGAGACAAGCTAGCTTATTATTAAATGGAATTTCCTTATTATTTATAATTAATAATTATTCTTGAATAATCAATAACAATTAGTGTCTTTAATAGTACCTATAAAAAGGAGTTCTTTGAAAAGCACATATGTATAACCCTTATTGTTTGTGACTATTTCTAAACCATACTTATGAGATGTTTTTGTTTTCCTAAGAATCAAAGAACACTTATTACCCTTTTATATAATAATGTATAGTTTAAAATTTGACTTTCATAAAATGAAAAAGAGTAATACATAGCAAGACCAACATAGTTACACTTGCTTATGGCATTTGGTTGGAGTGGAATCAAGCCATATTCAAAGATAAGCCACCGAATGCGCTCAAATATTTTATGCACAACCTTTCCATTTTATCTAGGTATAAGCCCTCCTCTAGAATAGCAAATCCTACGAACAGAGACAAACCCCCATTAGAACAAAATTTCCTTGGGGAATTTTTGATGGGGTGGCTCAGGGAACCTCCTATCAAAACAAACTTTATTTGGGAGTTTTTTGATGGGGTGGTTCAGGACTCCCATCTATCGGTGGAGTTGGAGGTGTTTTATATCTCTCAAAATCCCATTCTATATCATTTGCTGCTAATGTGGGGCTTGCTACAAACAACTTAACCCTCAAACTTCTTCTATGTTTGGCCTTGGTAAACAATATTACAAACCTACATGTTTATGATGACTCACTCTTAGTTATAAATTGGATCAATGACCTTTACAGATTGCAAAATTATCTTCTTTAACCCATTTTTCAAGTGATTCTCCTTCAAAAGCAATAGTTCTCTCATATCACTTTTGAACACATTTACAAGCATAGAAATGTGGTAACAGAAAACCTATCTAAGTTTGGACTAGAGTTGGCCGCTTTTTAGATAAATAGATTAGGAAACATAGATGGTAAGATTCAAACTGCCTCTATAACTCTTGGCATCTATTATCATCCTTTTTTCCGAGCAACTATTATCATCCTTTTTGCCGAGTCAACATTATATGTTTATATAGGCTTTTTATTGAGCTTGTATTGCCATATCAGATGTATAATTTTTTTTGTAACTGTTTATGAGCCTCCTCACATGTCTATTTAAGATCCTTGGCTAATATTTATGGACAAATTTTGGACTTGCCCTCACTAGATGAGGTCTTGTTTATGGGTTGTTTTTCCACTAGTTTTTATTTTTTATGCATACTTACCATCTAATTTTATTTTCGTTATAAAATTACAAACTTTTTTTCCTTAGGAAAAAAAAAACCAACCAACCTAGTGATAAATTTTTTTGTCATTATTGTTAAACACACCCCAGGAATTCTACATAGATATTTAACTAACTATTACTATTTATTTTGTGAATTTTTTTCAACAAAAAAATATTTTTTTTTAATTCAATTTATCATTATGTATGAAATTTTTTTCCTTCCTAAAGTGTATTATGAGATGTTATTGAATTTTTTACGACAACGTTACATAGGAATAATTTAATGATTTTTATGTTATATTTAAATAAATGAATTATTTAGAATTAACATTAAAATACTTCAGCTAAATTAATTGTTAATTTTTCCAGAATAATAACATGAAAGTTGTATTGGAATTTTGAAAATGGCAATAAAATAGGTAAGACTTAAGTTATACTACACAATTAAAGGGGTCAAGAACATAAGGTATGAAATTGTGCCTCGATTATGTAGAGACAACAAAATGAAAACTAGGGTTCTACGCAATGGAAATCATCGTGGGGGATTCATCCCCCGCCCCACTCTTCAGAATCTCCTCAACCACACACCGCGTCTTCTCCTGCAGTAGTTTCCTTCAATGCACTAGTTCTGAATGAATGTAAAGAGGTTAAAAATAGGAATGAGAAATTTTTGAAGAGATTGGAAAGCATTCCAAAGGTTCAGGTAAGTCCCATATATCCAGGGCTACAACTCTCAATCTTGTTAAAAGGGGCTTGGTAGGGAAATTTATGGGAATTTGGCCATCCTTAATTCCCTCACGAAATGGGTGGATAGGAACTAGAAGCCCTTGGTTAAGGGAAAATTTGAATATGTTTTTTGTGGGAAATGCTTATTCACTTTCCTTTTTTAGAACAAAGAAGATAGGGATATGATATTTAGAAATGGACTATTTTTTATGGGAAATCAAGGGTTGTATTTGGAGAGTTTGACATTAGTTTCTAACCGAGAGAACGATGTCCCATCTATTTTTCCGGTTTGGGTCAAATTACCCCATATCCCTCTTCATTGTTGGGATGAATATACTTTGAGAAATGTTGGAAATGCATTGGGAAAATATATAGATAGGGCAACGATTAAAGATTCAATGTATGCATGTGATAGGATTTGTATTGAAGTTGATTTAGAGAAAGGTATTCCTGAAGCAATCCAACTCTCTGTAGATAATTGGTCACATATCCAACTTGTAGCTTATGATCATATTTCGTTCAAGTGTAGGCATTGTCACAATTATGGGCACTTTGCAAGAAATTTACTCAAAAAGGTGAAACTGCAAATATCCAAGAAGATGAAGGAAAATAGTAGACTCAAATGAAGAGGAAGGGCGTGAAATTGCAAGCATTTAAGAAATTTCAAGCCCTCGAGTATCGAGAGCCTCACACCTCCTCAGGAAAGAATCTAGTTGATTTGATCCTTCAAGAAAGAGGAGAAAACTTTGATAAAAATCCTAGATCAATTAACCCATTGGCCTCTTTGGAGCGTGATATTGACATAAGAGATACAACTCAGGAAGCAGTAAATGAAAATGATCATAGGAGGCAAAAATATGTATATCAAATGGAATAAGAAGGAATCCCAAATCTAGGTGAGGGCCCTATGATCCAAGTTATAGAGGAGTAACTAATATCTAAGGAACAAGAGAATTTAATGTCTCTGAAAGTAGGAACCATTCCACAAGAACATTTTGTTTCAACAAAGGACAAGTCAGAAAATGAGGTGGAAAGAGATGTTGAGGGTCTGAGAAAAGAGGTTTTGCATTCACCTAGAAACACTAGGAATCATCAAGAATCTTCAGTTTTTGGATTTACAAATAAAAAATGAGAGGGTGGAAAGGTAATCCATGAAAAACCACCTAATAAATCAAGTCACCACACAAATAAAGATACTAGATATGCACATGCAGAGAAGGATAAATAATTAGGTTCTTAAAGGCCATTTGAGTAGGTCTTTCATATAGTCCATAAATAAGCCTAAGATAATGAATTGGGGATAGAAATAGAAGCCACTTTTGGAAAAAAAAAGGAGAGAAAGATGGATGGTGACTATGAATTTGCAAATAAGGTTGAATAAAGTAATGCTTCCTCATCTCCATCCTTCTGAGAAGTGTTAAAGAAAAATTTAGGTCCCTCCCACCCATTCATAAGAGGTAGGAAAGACCGCAAAGAAAAAAATTCCATCTCCCACAAAGCTCCAAGCTTCATTGATTTAATAGGAATGTATCCTAAATATTTGGGAATCGGAAAAAACTAGGATCAACAAAGGGGAGATCTCTCCAAACACTAAATAAATTGAATTAATATATTGAGTAAATTTTTAGGTCGATAGGCATTCTTCTTTTTTTCCAAGGACAAAATCAAACTTTTTATATATTTGGTAAAAAGTTACATCATATATGTTGCAACATTCCATATGTTTTTTCATTTCCCTTGAGGGCTGCAGTGCTACCTGTCCAGCATAAACAAACGATAAACACAATACATCAATATACTAACACTCATAAGTGTCACAACAAAAACTATCCAGCCAAAAAACGAGCAAAAAACATGAGCTTCAAGGCCTCCCTTAGGGTAAAACATCCCAATAGGCATTCCTTTTGAATCAGTTCACCTCCAAATTTCATTTACCCTTTTCACTGTAATTTAACACATGTATCTTGGGTGGTGGTGCGATGAGATAAAACAACGATGGGAAGGGGTTCTAACATCTATTCCACTTCAATGACATGTGTTTAATTGTTTTTCATCACGGTCTTTAGATACGAGCAGAATGGTGGGAATTTCAGTTATGGGCGGAGAGCTCCCGCCAAATGAGAACCCTCATCTGTGTTGTTACAAGTAAAATATTTCACTATGTTGTGTTGTGGATGATGTTACAGGAGATATTTTATAAGGTAGCTACCTCTCAGCTCCCGCACTTATCGATTGAGAACTCTCATCTATGCCGAGGTAAACTCTGTCACAACTTCATGAAGCTCTACCAAGTTATATTATCTTCACAATTTTAATTATAAATAAGATTCTAATAATGTTTCTTCATTTCAGAGTTGCGCTCCAAAACCATCTCCAAATTCTATAAATGTTTTACTTCTCCCATTACCTTATTGGGAAACATTACGGTCTTTGTTGATCAGCTAGTGGAAAACAAAAATGAGTGTGTAGTTCTTGACAATGATGCCATGTATGACATTTTCTTGAGGAAACTCAAGCCCACTTATCCTAGATGGAAGTAGCATTGTATCTCACTTTATTTCATCTTTATGCTTAGGTTCAAGGCTTTATAGATGGTTTAATTGAGTTTAGGGTTTAGTGTCTATAGATGAGTCAATTGGGGTTAGGGTTTGTTGATTTCCTATATGGGTTTTTGGTTTTGCAGTCAGAGATTTGAACGATTCAATCTCTATGACCATGAGTGGAGTGACATGTTGCCTAACGTTTGTTGGGCAACTAAACTCGAACCTTAGGAATCTTGCAATGAACACGATTCTCTTTTGTCTTCATCTCTTCATTCATGGTGATATTTTCTCCCTGACCTCTTGAGGTTCCTAGCAATATAGATCACTAGTTGTTAGAAATGTCACGCAGCAAATGTGGGACTCAAGGAACATGATGTGCAAGGAAAACATGCCATGAAGTTGGTGAGCTTCATGAGCTTGGACCATCCTATTGGTGGACCTCGAAACTTAACTAGTGACGAGCCAGGTTTCGTAGGTGTCCCTCCTACTAGGATGATTCGATGCTCTCATTATGAATTTCACAATGCAAAAGTCATGGGTGGTTTAGTTTGAGAAACCAAGATAGTTTCTCTACATATGTTTGGAAATTGTGATAGAATTTGTGAAGAAATGTGTCTTGCAACTTTTCTGGTTCATGAAGTACACAAGATTACTGTATTGAACATCAGGCTGGCAAATGCTGATATGCATGGTGAAAATATACTCATTTGTAATGAAGGTGAACACTCATAAATTAAGCTTGTTCCTATAGACCATGGATATTGTCTACCAGAGGCAATATGTTATATTTGTTGATTTTTCATGATAATGCATTCGACAAATTTCATATTGCTCTATTGTGCAAGTGATGCTTATAAATTTCAGAATTTGAATTTTTTACATAGTACATATATTGAATTTAGCTCTACATCTTATGTAAAAGGATGTAAAATAGTAACTAGTGGGTCAATGAAAATAGTTTTTACACTTAACTTGTATTGAAAAGGGTTAAGACTATCACTAGCATTGTCATTTTCATTTGACTTACAATTTGAATATTGTACATTTGAGTTGATTTACCGGCCTCAGGCTAAAAAACCTTATGATCCTGAGACTTTGCAGTATATAAGTTTGTTAGATGCTGATATGGATATTCAAATGTTGAAGTCTCATGGTTGGTCCATGTCTCCGACATATTCTCGTGTATTGCAAATTTCAACAATGATGCTTAAGAACAGTACATCAACAGGTCTTACTCCATATGAGATTGCATGTATGATGTGTAGAGAGTCCCTCGAGAAGCCATCAGTGATTGAGAACATTGTGGGGGAGGCAAAGGAATCAATTCTTCATGGATGGAGTGAGTCTGCATTCTTAGAAGTTGTTTCTGAGATCATGGTCTTATACATAGAAAAAGCGAAGCATACATAGTAGTAACATTTCGTTTCACACTGTTTTTATTTCCTATTAATTAAAGAGGGTTTACTAAAGTGGCAGCGATGATTATGTTCTCTTGTCCACAATTTCTTAAATTTATAGTGGGTATTGCCTTGAAACTCTCTCTTTGGCTGAACTAAGTTACAAGGTAATAGAATATATAATGTGATGGGGTTGGAGCAATTATGACCTACTTTGTTTTGTTCTATGAGTTATGGAACCAATAACAATATCCACACCTTCATAGTGTACTTTTGAGTTGTATATTTGCTTCATAAATATTAAGGAAAGTTAAATTTCCTGTATTATTGAGGTACTCGAAGTATTTTGGAAGCTATATAATGTCTTTGTTGTTGTTTATGAGTTATGGAACTAGTAATGATAGCCTTACCTTAATATTATACTTTGAGTTACTATATTTGTTGCATAAATATAAAGGCAAGATAGGTTTTGTTGGCTTGAGCGGTCCTTACCCAGGTTCAGAGTTTATGGATAAATCAACAAACCCTCCAACTACTGGCCCTTTCAGTAGTGTTCTTCTTGCATATACCAAGTTCTCACCCAAAGAAGTATGGGGGGGTGCTGGAACTAGGATTTTGCACCCTGAAGGAGAAATTAATGAGTGGTCCTTGGTAGAAACACAAAGAAAACTTATATATATATGCACTCAGAGAGACTGTGCAAACATTAACAGAATACCACAAAATCACTATCACTTCGGCGCAAAGAAACATAACATAATCTGATCCAAGTCAAAACACATCAAAGACTTAAACAGATCTATTATGTATCAACATTTAATCATAAGCTATCCAAATATCTTGCGTAAAAGCTTATAACATAACATAGAGATAGTATCACATAAATAGTGTCCGCTTCAGCACAGCCAACAGATCAGAACCAGATCTTGCTCTTACTTAACATAAGTCAAAATTCATGCATAAACATATCTATTAGCTCTGTGAATTCATCAATAAGAAAACAGATATTGCGGTCTCATAAAAGCATAACAGTCAACAAACACAACAATTAGACACATAACACGGAACTTTCACCAAAATTGTTCCTTCTATTAACCCTTCAGATCTGTCAATACATCAGATTTTTCCTTCAAAAACCCTTACAAAACCCTTACTATCCCTTCCGCGCACACAACCAACAGAGTCCGTACACAACTAGGACTAGGTCTTCATGCACACAGCCAACAGAAGCCTTTTACCCAACCCAAAAACCCTTACAGACACAAATATTATCTGAATATCAATATCTCATAGCTTAATTGAACTAATTAGGTTAGAAAAATGATATCTATTTATAATATTCCTAGCGCACAGATACTATGGTCTCAAACCATGGTTTGAGACCCATAGTTTACATTTAAGCTTAAATATATCCCAAAATTGGGCCAAAAGGCCCTTTGACTACCCCTGCGCTGCACACACATAAAACATACAAAAAGAAAGAGCATTGAAGCTTGTCTCTCAGGGGACCCCACTCCAACAGGCCCCCAACACAATCATGCGACTTGTTTCGAGTCACTAAGGCATTGCGATTGTATCCATGGTTTTATCTTGGAGCGTCTTGACAAAAAATTTTAGAGGGAGCACTAACTCTAGGCTTAGCGCTGCTGCACCCTGCGCCTGCTAAACCATCTTGTCTGTTGTGGGCTCTTCAGCGACCATATCCACATTGTGTTGGGTTTGATGGATGATCTTGAGCATGTTGTCCAATGTTTGTGAGAGTTTTAGTGCTTCCTCTACCCATGGTTGCATTCTTTCTATCATCACTTGTTCTTTTCGGTGCAAATTTGCAATTTCACCCTAGAGTTTGCGGCCTTATTGTAGATGAGCAAGTATCTATTCAACCATTAATGTGGTGCTACTATGCGTATTTCCTCAAAATATTTTTCCTTGGTGCTAAGTGTGTCGCGCAGCTGCTGCACGACTAGGTCATTCTGGGTAAAGGCCCAAATTTCCATGGCCTCAGCTAGAGACTGGTCATACTAAGTGACTGCGGTGACGATACTTTCTTAGGCATGATTCACCTCTGCTGCTCTCTTGGCACAGACCTCTGGTGGTGTCTCTGGCTAAAGCTTGGTTTGAAGATCTGCGATTTGCTGCTCATACTCGGATCAAATGTTGTGAGCTTCCGCACGCGCAGCCTTGATTGTAGCAGCTAGTCTGTCCAACTTATTTGTAGGTGGAGCGGTGTCCACAACCACTGGAATATCCTGGCATACTTGATTGATCTTGGCTTCCAGCGTAGCATGCTGGGCTTCTTTTGCTTGATATGTTGCCTCTACCTGCCATTGCTGCTCATGCGCTTGTGCAACCTGTTTTTGTGCATCCTAGGTCTACGTTTGCGCGGTAATGCAGGTCATGAGCAATGAATGAGTGGATAAGATGAAGCTTTCCTGTGAACAACAGAACAAGATTAATATGCACATCACCTATACTAGTAAATTGAATGTGCTTGCTCGCATCCATTTGAAATGCTGGTAGAGGGATATGGACAAATTGCCCCTCCCTGGATGATGGCAGTGCTACGTCCAAAGGTTGTGCGTTGCTAACAGGTGCATTGGTTCGACTCGCTTGAATCACGCTCGCTTGGATCTGACTCGCTTGCATTTTCAAATCTTGTAGGCCAACCTGGATAACCTCCAATGCATATTTATATTGGACCTCCATGTCCATCCAACGATCCTCCTATGCAATGGTCATTATGTTTGCGATCTCATTGAGATCATCCTCCATCAGTGTCAGGACCTGCTGTCATGTTTTCTTCGAACCCTTATGCTTTTTCCTTGACCCAAACTTGGTATACACACCATGCTTTGTGCCTTTGGATGTGGCTACTTCAGTTTCTTTGGACGCAAAGCCATTCTTTTATGTCACTGTGGTGGTCTCAGGAGTTTCTCCTGTAGTGGTCGGTGTAGGCTTTTTGTCACTAGGTTTGTCTGTCACCATTGGTGGTACCGTGTCTGCAGGATTTTTTGTGGCCTTCTCTGTGGATTTTCCTGTTGGGGTGCATGACTGTGTTTATGGAGTCAACCATGCTGGCCAATCTACAGTGACCCTAATCAAATCGTCCTTAGTCACCAAATAAGGAAACTTGTACCAGACACACTCCACAACGCCCTTCGCATGGATGTGGATATTATAGAATGTAGCCTTAAAGTCTATTACCATTTTGTACTGCTCATAAAGGGTGGGAGATAAGCGTGACTTTGACTGTACTGCCTAGTATAATCTCACATCATATAAGACTCAAAATTTATTTTTTTCCTTTGCTTGCACAGGGTCAGAAGAGTGCCAGAGTGTCACGTAGCGCATAGCTTCTCACATTGGTTTTGCAGTCAGAGATTTGAACGATTCAATCTCTATGACCATGAGTGGAGTGACATGTTGCCTAACGTTTGTTGGGCAACTAAACTCGAACCTTAGGAATCTTGCAATGAACACGATTCTCTTTTGTCTTCATCTCTTCATTCATGGTGATATTTTCTCCCTGACCTCTTGAGGTTCCTAGCAATATAGATCACTAGTTGTTAGAAATGTCACGTAGCAAATGTGGGACTCAAGGAACATGATGTGCAAGGAAAACATGCCATGAAGTTGGTGAGCTTCATGAGCTTGGACCATCCTATTGGTGGACCTCGAAACTTAACTAGTGACGAGCCAGGTTTCGTAGGTGTCCCTCCTACTAGGATGATTCGATGCTCTCATTATGAATTTCACAATGCAAAAGTCATGGGTGGTTTAGTTTGAGAAACCAAGATAGTTTCTCTACATATGTTTGGAAATTGTGATAGAATTTGTGAAGAAATGTGTCTTGCAACTTTTCTGGTTCATGAAGTACACAAGATTACTGTATTGAACATCAGGCTGGCAAATGCTGATATGCATGGTGAAAATATACTCATTTGTAATGAAGGTGAACACTCATAAATTAAGCTTGTTCCTATAGACCATGGATATTGTCTACCAGAGGCAATATGTTATATTTGTTGATTTTTCATGATAATGCATTCGACAAATTTCATATTGCTCTATTGTGCAAGTGATGCTTATAAATTTCAGAATTTGAATTTTTTTACATAGTACATATATTGAATTTAGCTCTACATCTTATGTAAAAGGATGTAAAATAGTAACTAGTGGGTCAATGAAAATAGTTTTTACACTTAACTTGTAGTGAAAAGGGTTAAGACTATCACTAGCATTGTCATTTTCATTTGACTTACAATTTGAATATTGTACATTTGAGTTGATTTAATGGCCTCAGGCTAAACAACCTTATGATCCTGAGACTTTGCAGTATATAAGTTTGTTAGATGTTGATATGGATATTCAAATGTTGAAGTCTCATGGTTGGTCCATGTCTCCGACATATTCTCGTGTATTGCAAATTTCAACAATGATGCTTAAGAACGGTGCATCAACAGATCTTACTCCATATGAGATTGCATGTATGATGTGTAGAGAGTCCCTCGAGAAGCCATCAGTGATTGAGAACATTGTGGGGGAGGCAAAGGAATCAATTCTTCATGGATGGAGTGAGTCTGCATTATTAGAATTTGTTTCTAAGATCATGGTCTTATACATAGAAAAAGCGAAGTGTACATAGTAGTAACATTTAGTTTCACACTGTTTTTATTTCCTATTAATTAAAGAGGGTTTACTAAAGTGGCAGCGATGATTATGTTCTCTTGTCCACAGTTTCTTAAATTTATAGTGGGTATTGCCTTGAAACTCTCTCTTTGGCTGAACTAAGTTACAAGGTAATAGAATATATAATGTGATAGGGTTGGAGCAATTATGACCTACTTTGTTTTTTTCTATGAGTTATGGAACCAATAACAATATCCACACCTTCATAGTGTACTTTTGAGTTGTATATTTGCTTCATAAATATGAAGGAAAGTTAAATTTCCTGTATTATTGAGGTACTCGAAGTATTTTGGAAGCTATATAATGTCTTTGTTGTTGTTTATGAGTTATGGAACTAGTAATGATAGCCTCACCTTAATAGTATACTTTGAGTTACTATATTTGTTGCATAAATATAAAGGCAAGATAGGTTCTGTTGGCTTGAGCGGTCCTTACCCAGGTTCAGAGTTTATGGATAAATCAACAAACCCTCCAACTACTGGCCCTTTCAGTAGTGTTCTTCTTGCATATACTAAGTTCTCACCCAAAGAAGTATGGGGGGGTGCTGGAACTAGGATTTTGCACCCTGAAGGAGAAAGTAATGAGTGGTCCTTGGTAGAAACACAAAGAAAACTTATATATATGCACCCAGAGAGACTGTGAAAACATTAACAGAATACCACAGAATCGCTATCACTTCGGCGCAAACAAACATAACATAATCTGATCCAAGTCACAACACATCAAAGACTTAAACAGATCTATTATGTATCAACATTTAATCATAAGCTATCCAAATATCTTGCGTAAAAGCTTATAACATAACATAGAGATAGTATCACATAAATAGTGTCCGCTTCAGCACAGCCAACAGATCAGAACCAGATCTTGCTCTTACTTAACATAAGTCAGAATTCATGCATAAACATATCTATTAGCTCTGTGCATTCGTCAATAAGAAAACAAATATTGCGGTCTCATAAAAGCATAACAGTCAACAAACACAACAATTAGACACATAACACGGAACTTTCGCCAAAATTGTTCCTTCTATTAACCCTTCAGATTTGTCAATACATCAACTTTTCCTTCAAAAACCCTTACAAAACCCTTACTATCCCTTCCGCGCACACAACCAACAGAGTCCGTACACAACTAGGACTAGGTCTTCATGCACACAGCCAACGGAAGCCTTTTACCCAACCCAAAAACCCTTACAGACACAAATATTATCTGAATATCAATATCTCATAGCTTAATTGAACTAATTAGGTTAGAAAAATGATATCTATTTATAATATTCCTAGCGCACAGATACTATGGTCTCAAACCATGGTTTGAGACCCATAGTTTACATTTAAGCTTAAATATATCCCAAATTGGGCCAAAAGGCCCTTTGACTACCCCTGCGCTGCACACACATAAAACATACAAAAAGAAAGAGCATTGAAGCTTGTCTCTCAGGGGACCCCACTCCAACAGGCCCCCAACACAATCATGCGACTTGTCCCGAGTCACTAAGGCATTGCGATTGTATCCATGGTTTTATCTTGGAGCGTCTTGACAAAAGTTTTTAGAGGGAGCACTAACTCTAGGCTTAGCGTTGCTGCACCCTGCGCCTGCTAAACCATCTTGTCTATTGTGGGCTCTTCAGCGACCATCTCCACACTGTGCTGGGTTTGATGGATGAACTTGAGCATGTTTTCCAATGTTTGTGAGAGTTTTAGTGCTTCTTCTACCCATGGTTGCATTCTTTCTATGATCACTTGTTCTTTTCGGTGCAAATTTGCAATTTCACCCTGGAGTTTGCGGCCTTCTTGTAGATGAGCGAGTATCTATTGAACCATTAATGTGATGCTACTATGCATATTTCCTCAAAATATTTTTCCTTGGTGCTAAGTGTGTCGCGCAGCTGCTGCACGACTAGGTCATTCTGGGTAAAGGCCCAAATGTCCATGGCCTCAGCTAGAGACTGGTCATACTAAGTGACTGCGGCGACAATACTTTCTTAGGCATGCTTCACCTCTGTTGCTCTCTTGGCACGGACCTCTAGTGGTGTCTCTGGCTAAAGCTTGGTTTGAAGATCTGCGATTTGCTGCTCATACTCTGATCAAATGGTGTGAGCTTCCGCACGCGCAGCCTTGATTGTAGCAGCTAGTCTGTCCAATTTCTTTGTAGGTGGAGCGGTGTCCACGACCACTGGAATATCCTGGCATACTTGATTGATCTTGGCTTCCAGCGTAGCATGCTGGGCTTCTTTTGCTTGATATGTTGCCTCTACCTGCCATTGCTGCTCATGCGCTTGTGCAACCTGTTTTTGTGCATCCTAGGTCTACGTTTGCGCGGTAATGCAGGTCATGAGCAATGAATGAGTGGATAAGATGAAGCTTTCCTGTGAACAACACAACAAGATTAATATGCACATCACCTATACTAGTAAATTGAATGTGCTTGCTCGCATCCATTTGAAATGCTGGTAGAGGGATATGGACAAATTGCCCCTCCCTGGATGATGGCAGTGCTACGTCCAAAGGTTGTGCGTTGCTAACAGGTGCATTGGTTCGGCTCGCTTGAATCATTCTTGCTTGGATCTGACTCGCTTGCATTTTCAAATCTTGTAGGCCAACCTGGATAACCTCCATTGCAGATTTATATTGGACCTCCATGTCCATCTAACGATCCTCCTATGCAATGGTCATTATGTTTGCGGTCTCATTGAGATCATCCTCCATCAGTGTCAGGACCTGTTGTCATGTTTTCTTCGAACCCTTATGCTTTTTCCTTGACCCAAACTTGGTATACGCACCACGCTTTGTGCCTTTGGATGTGGCTGCTTCAGTTTCTTTGGGCGCAGAGCCATTATTTTCTCTAACAGTGGTGATCTCAGCAGTTTCTCATGTACTGGTCGGTGTAGGCTCTTTGTCACCAGGTTTGTCTGTCACCATCGGTGATACCATGTCTGCAGGATTTTTTGTGGCCTTCTCTGTGGATTTTCCTATTGAGGTGCATGACTGTGTTGGTGGAGTCAACCACGCCGATGGCCAATATGTTGTGACCCTAATCAAATCGTCCTTAGTCACCAAATAAGGAAACTTGTACCAGACACACTCCACAACGCCCTTCGCATGGATGTGGATATTATAGAATGTAGCCTTAAAGTCTATTACCATTTTGTACTTCTCATAAAGGGTGGGAGATAAGCGCGACTTTGACTGTACTTCCTGGTATAATCTCACATCATATAAGACTCAAAATCTATTGTTTTCCTTTGCTTGCACAAGGTCAGAAGAGTGCCAGGGGGTCACGTAGCGCATAGCTTCGCACATTGGTTTTGAAAGTTCTGGGAATTGGGTATCTTAAGGGGTTTTGCACCTAATCAGCGTGATTAACAATAAGAGCCAAGCATACTGAAAATTCTTGCCCTCCTCCTAGGCTTCATGCACGTTTTCAAGGAATTCTTTGCAAAGATATGCACACCAATTGTAGATGACCCCTTTTTCGAATCTCCCGGC
Organism: Pinus albicaulis; assembly: GCA_034641835.2. NCBI lineage: Eukaryota > Viridiplantae > Streptophyta > Pinopsida > Pinales > Pinaceae > Pinus > Pinus albicaulis. The sequence goes on along the minus strand of CM076582.1, from coordinate 1,263,382,233 downwards.
AAGCGCAATTACGTGCACGGGCACTTCCTTCAGCTTACACTTGCACCTAATTTTGAAAGCAAAAATTACCATGCCAAAATGGACTAATGGGTCATTTATTTCTTCTACGAAAAAATCCCCGGGGTTTTCATGTAACATCATATGTCTTCTTAATTTTATTTTCCAGCGCTTTCTCCTACGCTTTCCCTCTGAAATTGGCCATAGGGTCGGCCCCCTTGTTTGGCAATCCGGTGGTTCTGTGAATGAGTTCGACATCAATTGGGATGCACTCTCCTAGCCAAACTGCATCATCATGCACTAATGCCAATAACAACCTAACGCATATATCATTGATGGGGCTGCGCCCAAAATGAGGGATCTGCAAAAGATTTCCCAGGCCTGCCTTCTGTAAACCTGGCATTTCCTTCTTAGGTTCAAGGTGTACCAGACCTCCTGCATATGGAATTGCATCAAGATAAACTTATGGCACAAGCTCTAGAAATTTCTCCATGTCTGCAATGTCCCAGTCATCAAAGCACAGCTGAGGGATTTTGACAAGCATGTCTCCCTCCATTGAGACGTTCTCTGGAATCAAGGGCACTTGGATACCTGCATGCACCTTATCCAAGTCCTTTGACACTTTCATTGTAGGTTTGTGTGATGCAATGTAACCCAACAACCGTGAATATGGTGATACTTCTATGACCTCATCATCCCCTTCTTCGATAGTTTCCGGGAGTTCAGGCATGGGTTTCTTCATCTTCTCTCAAGCAGAATGGCGAGGTTTGGGGGTCTTTTATCTCAGGGACTTAAACCTCCCAGAATTTTGTCCCTTCTTTGTTTTAGATGGTGTAGGGGTCTCTGTTACACAGCAATTTGTCACCATCCCTGCAATCCCCATCCCTCACATTGGAGGGCTCATTCTGTGACCTGTGAGCATAGACAAGACTTGAAAATACTTTCATTGCATCCCTTTGAAGATGAGCTTTCATTGCCCTGAAGACGTCTCCCTGTAGAAAACCCTAAAAAATAGCTCTTTTTCCATTGGCGCAGTTCCATAGTTCAACCCTCGCGCCAAGAGGGAAAATCCTCCAAAGAGGACGCGCCAATTAGCGCTCTGTCATAGAGCCGCACCCACGCCAACCATATTAAGAGGTGTTTTTTAAAAATAAGAGGCGGAAGTTTCATCCTAACAAATTCCTGGACTGATATCTATCTTGAGTTGGTGGTTTGGCTATGGATTTCCATAGAGAGGAAGTGGTTTGCCACCTCTCATGGAAGCTTCCTTGATGATAGGTCCAATCCCATAATTATAGGGATCCCAACTTCCCTTCCTCCTCCTATAAAGGCTTGCCCATCTCCATGGCAAGCTAGTTCCAGAATCTCCAAGTTCCCAAGATCTTTCATGCTACAAAAGCCTTCTTGATTCCCTAAGGCCAAATCCAAGCAAGGACACTATTGCCAAGTATCCGAAGAGATAGGCTTGTCCCATCCTTGACAGGCTTTATCGAGACATGTGCTGCTGACAACCCGCCAAAGGAGAATTCGGCGTCGAAGCTTTGTTTGTATTCTTCTTTTTGACTCATTAATATTAAGCGACTATTGGTTATGGTTCCACTCTTGTTCTTGATCATGTTCATGAGTTATGTCCTCTTCGACTGACATATAGTTGTGTATACTGGATTTTATGCTTGCGTTTGTGTCGTTTCTTGCATGTGCAGGTGTCCGATCACGGAGATCGTGAGGATTGTGATCTGCCAGGGCAAAGGAACGGGAGCACCACCTCTTCTACAAATGACAGTGTTGGATTCCAGGTAAGCCTTCCTCGCAAGTCGGTTTATTTACGATTAGGGACCTGCACTGTGGCGTGTTTGATTGTTGCTAGACCCGATCTGGGCTAGTAGGGATAGCCTCTATCCGCAGAGGGGATTTACCTCCCCAACAATTTGGCGACTCCACTGGGGACTCAGCTTGTTGTTTGATTTGTAAACTATAGACGGAGCCTGAAGCACAGCCAGATAGCCTTCGAAACGCTTTTGCTCTGCATTAGCGGAGTAGATCAACGCTGCTTCAGTCAATCTCCGGTTTGGTTTATGGACTGAACAACTTGGAGTTTTGTCTTCTCTTTTCGGTCGATTTCTTAGTCTTGCTTGCTTGGTCAGCTCTTTGGGCTGGATTTTTCAGTTTGTTTGGCTTTGTTTTAGCCTTGTTATCACTTGTCTGTGTCTGAGATTGCTTGTTTTCTTTTTTCCATAGTAAACTCGGCTGGCGCGCTTTTCAGCGTAACAGTCGTGCCCATTGGCGCAGGTTGCCTGTGTATCACCCACACCATTGCCTCTCTGGCGCTAATTTCAAGCTCACAGTCGCGCCAATCCTGTGAGCTATTAGGGTTTGCTGTGTTTCATGCTTTCTGAGGTTGACTTGTGATTTTGATCTTGTTTTTTCGGCTATTTAGTGCACTGGAGCCTAGTTTGACTGGTTGGAACCTCCTTCCTTTGGTTGTTTGCCTATTTCTTTCGATTTTGCATACGAGCCCTAGGGCATCTAGGTGCCTTTGTGAGTCAAGCCTCCCTTGGGAGTTTTTGGTTTGCGTCCGTTCAGTCGACTTTGGAATTGCTTCCTTGCATACGTTTGACAGTTGTCTATCATCTTATTGCGCTTTTTGAGTGACTGATTGCGTTTTCATTCGAATTTTGCTTTGCTTCATTCTGGGCCTAGATTACACGGCTCATTGGTGTCTTTGGGACTTTCCTTGGTTTTGAGAGACTTCTGGTCGATTTGAGATCTGATTGTTTATGTCATTGAGTGAAATTTGCTTGTTTTTGCTCTCTTATTATCATTTCTCGAATTGCTTTTCATTTTTTTTCGGTTTGTTTAGTGCATCTAGCTATCAAACATTGAAAATAAAATAAAATAAAAAAATCTCTTTTGCTTTGGTTGATTAGTGCAAATTGAAATCTTTTCGATTTTACTAGTAATTAGTGAATTTGAAGAAAAAAATTTAGTTGCATTAGTTGCATTAGAGATATCATTGATTGTCTTCTGATCATTTTGTTTGTGTAAAAAGCTCTCAACCCTTCTGTAGCTAGCTTTCATCGAACGAAATAACATACTGTGGCATGTAGTTTTGCATTTAGGAGATTTTTGAGACAGCACATTCGTTAGGGCCTGAAAACTGAAACGTAATTGAAGATCAACTTTAAAATCTACTCAATTTACACTAAGGCAGCATTGAAATCTAACGAAACACATTTAGAGGTCTAGGCTAGAGACGTGTTCCGGCGTCTTAAAACCTAGTAGCTGTCGTTCGCCTCTTGGCTTTAGACAGCACTAGTACGGACTTGTGCTCCCCGTATCGTCGCGTATATAAAGGGAGACCCCTCTAGGTTTCAATCCTTTATCCATAAGAAGCCGAGTCTGCCACCCTATACCCATGATACACCGGACACAGCATTCGGGGAGATTGCCTGCACGTACGGAAAGTCCTTGGTTGATTTCTCTTTCATTATTGAAACCAAGGTGTATATTGCTGTTCACGGTTATTTGGTACACCCTTTTGCCTAGTATTTTTGAGCAGTCATTTGATCTTTTCTGACTCCCTAAATTTGAAAAGATCTCCAAGCGCTTATCCTTTCACGCTTGTGTCAAATTTGAAAGAGATAGAGTCACCTTTTCAACCGTTTCTCGACTCTTAAAACATGAAACGGTGAATTTTCTTATTTTTCAATGTGGTAAAAATTAATCACCCATGATTACATGCCCTGTTAGATTTTTCTTGTTGACCGTTTGATCGTGTGTCTTAACTCTTTTTCAGCCAGTGTGTGGTTTTGAGTTTTGATGGCAACTTTTTCGGAGTTTACCAACCAAGGAATCCCCTCAGAAGGGAATCCTGGTCAGTTTCCTCCTTTTGGGAATGTTGGTGCTCCTTACATGGCAACGTTGCCCCTTCCTGGGTTAGCTGTTGGGTTGCCTGTTTGGTTGTTTTCAACCTCTGTGGTCCCGAATATCTCCGCTACTGTTCAATCAGTTCCTCCACCTGGACAACATCATGTTGATTCCAAGGTGGACCTCTCCCCTTCTTTTCCTGTTTCTGCGTCCTCCTCTTCTACTTCACCTGGCGAAAGTATGGTTTCAAGTAACCAGGTGGCTAAGAAGAAGAAGAAGAAGACAAAGAAGAAGAAGTCCGATAAAAGAGAGGCTAAAGTTGCCACTACTGTTTCTGAAATATCTCCTCTTGATATACCTCCCAACCCTCCACAGAAAGTCAAGTTCCCCTGCATGTTGTGCACGGGAAACCATCTTCTTCGAGACTGCCCTGGCATTCCCAAGGTGCTTGAAGCATGGTCCAACGGCCGTCTGCCATTTCCTTTGACTTCTTGGAGCCAGGTGGGGGTCACGTCTTCAACTAGTGCTGATAAGGCTCCTAAGAAGCAGAGTAAGATCACCAATCCCTGTAAGTTGTGTGAAGGGTACCATGCCATTCACCTTTGTCCTTATATGGATGAAGCCAAGTGAGTGTTGGACAGCCCGGCTGTTTCCACACCATGCCTCCCAGCTGGTTATAAACAGCTCTCTTTGAGTCTTCCACCTACTGATGATAAGATTGGTCAAAAATCATGTTTGGTCGATCCCACTCCCTCAGAAATTCGGATTCAAGAATCTGTCCCTGACCAACCATTGGTCGTGGGATCGGTTGAGCTGGCCCCGTCTACGGTGCACCAGGTCTTTTCCGTCGAGAGTGGATCTCACATCCCTAAAGTTCTTCTTGTTTCTTCAGATTCCTCAAACTTGGAGAAATATTCTTTTGTCCCTATACCTCAAGAAGTTGCTCCTCCACCTCCCGTGATGGAGGTCCTGGAGGATACTCTTCCCGACTCCGTGATGGAATTCGTGGAGGATGCTCCTTCTTCTTCCGTAACACCAGGGGAAGACCATCTCGGTTCGATGGTAGCCCCTCTAAGTAGTTTAGTCACTTCCTTTGATTAGAGTCGATTTTCAGGATTCCGCCTTCCGTCTTATGTGCCTTTCGAGATCACAGTACAGGCTCTTGGTCTCGTCGTACCCAGCACCATTATAGACGAAGGCACCTCTGTTAGTATTCTATCCTCAACTACCTGGCAAGCTTTCGGTTCGCCGACGCTTGCTCCTGTTACGCAGAATCTGTTGACTTTTAACAGAAGGACGAGTCAACTGTTGGGAATCCTTCCAGGGTTACCTATTACTTTGGGAGGTAAAACCGTCCATATGGACGTGATGGTCGTTCCAGGCCCCTTGGATTTCAATCTACTCCTAGGGCGCGATTACACCTATGCCATGGGAGAGCTCGTCTCCTCCCTTTTTCGTGTGGCTTGTTTTCCGCATGAAGGACAGATCGTGACCATTGATCAACTTTCGTTCTTTGGTCCTAATGTGGCAACTGGTCTGCCATCACCCCCTCCTGGTTTTTATCCACCCATTATATCTGCTCCACCGCAGGTCAACTATGTGTCTACCTACCCTGTGCCCGCACTCAGTTATGACGTCGTCCTACATAGTGTACTGCGGGCATTGGGTCCTGATGTTGTGTAACCAGCTCCAAAAATAGAAGAAAAGAGATATGAACGCCTTAGAAATAAGCCACTTCGAGGGGGCAACCTCCAATACATTACATAAATGAACAATTCTTGGATGATACAATTTACAAAACCTCCTTTCTATATGTAGGAGTCCATGGGGCCATAATGTAATCCTAGTGGGCCACAATGTAATCCTAGCCGACCTAACAATAATAATTTAAGGGCACAATAATAACAAAATGGGGGTTACGAGGGTACAATAATAACAATAAGGGGGTTACACTAACAACAATAAGGGACTATACTAGTAATATAGGGACCTAACATGCCCCTCTCCTTCAAAAAAGTGTTGTCCTCAACGCTTGAGTAGCTCTGGGTGCTTCTGTATAAAATTCTCATCCTCCCATGTAGAATCTTCGGTGGGTAAGTTTCTTCCACTTGATGAGATACTACGAAATTGATCGATTCCGTAATTTTCGATTTCTTGTTTCGTGACCGCTTCGGGTTCCAATATCATTTTTCCCTTCCTCATCAAGTTACGGAAATATTGTTTGAGCTGGAAGATTTTCACCTATAACCTTCTTTAAGCATGAAACATGGAAAGCTGGATGTACTCGCAGAAAGCGAGAAGCTCCAATTTGTATGCCATAGTACCAATCTTTTGCAACACCTTGCAAGGACCATAGTATTTTGGCGATAATTTATTATTCTTCTTAGCTTGCTTGAGGGACATTTGTTTATATGGTTGTAGCAGTAAAAATACCCAATCTCCTACATCAAAAACTTCTCTCGGGTGCGATGTTGATGCTGCTCGTTGTTTCATTCGATTTTGTGCCAAATTCTGGTTTTCCTTTAAGAGTTGGAGAACTTCTTGTTGATGCTCGATGTGATATTCCACTGCTTGAACCTTAGAATTTTCCCTTAAAGATGATGTGATCAATGGTGGATGATATCCATAAAGTGCCATAAATGGGGTCATTTTTGCTACAGTATGGAAGGAAGTGTTATACCACCATTCAGCGAGAGGTAACCACTTTACCCATTGTGTTTGTTTATCAGATACAAAACAACGAAGATATCCTTCCAAACATTTATTCACTATCTCGGTTTGACCATCGGATTGAGGATGATAAGATGAGCTATGAGCTAATTGAGTACCCAAACAAGAAAATAACTTCGTCCAAAAATTTCCCGTAAAAATGGGATCTCTATCGCTCACAATAACCCTTGGGCTTCCATGTAGCTTTTGAATTACGTCCACTGAAAATGTAGTAGCAATTGTACTTGCTTTAAATGGATGAGATAATGCACAAATTGTGCATATTTGCAAGATCTATCGACTACCACCATGATGACAGTCTTTCCTTCGGACTTAGGTAAACCTGTGATAAAATCCATTGAAATCTCCTCCCAACGTTGACTTGGAATGGATAAAGGTTGTAGAAGTCCCGGGGTCTTAATTATCTCCACTTTATTCTGCTAGCAAACCAAACATTCCGCCACAAACTTTTAAATATCAGATTTAAGACCATCCCAAAAAAAATCTTTCTTCACCCTGTGGTAAGTTTTTAAAAATCTTGAGTGTCCTCTTAAAGGAGAAGTGTGCAATTCCAGAAGAATCTTTTGTTTTAGTTGGGAATCCTTACAAAGATATAAGCGATCTTTGTACCATAAGGAATCATTTTTCCAACTAAATGTATCATATGTACTAGGATCTTGTCTGCAACTTTTGAACGAGGTGTCCATACATCTTTTTCCTTCTTCCATTCATCTCTTGCTTCGGTTATCCAATCTGGTTGGATAATAGAAATGGCACAAAGCAATGCTTCCACCTCTTCATTCTTTCTTGAGAGTGCATCTGCAACAACATTAAGCTTTCCCCTTTTTGTAGATTATTTCAAAGTCATAACCCAACATCTTTGTGACCCATTTTTCTGTTTGCTCTTCGAAGATAGTCTTTGTTCCAAAAAGTGTTTAAGACTATCATGATCGGTTTTTACCTTGAAGTGTCTTCCCATTAGGTAAGTTCACCCATTTCTTTAGTGCATGCGATATTGCTAACATTTCCTTCTCATAAATAGGTTTCGTAAATACTTTCCTTTGATTGGACGACTTTCAAAAGCAATGGGTCTTCCTTCTGCATTAAAGCTGCACCAATTCCATTTCACGAGGCATCACATTCCACAATAAAGGTTTTTTGTGAAGTCTCGGTGTAGCTAAGACCGGTGCTAGGCACATTGCCTCTTTAAGATGTTCAAAGGCCTTAGTTGCTTCGGAGTCCATAAAAATGCCTCTTTCTTCAATAATTTTGTTAGAGAGTCTTTGCTATTCTCCCATAATTCTTAACAAACTTGCGATAATACCTGTTAACCCGAGAAATCCTACTTAGCTTGCTTTTATAGTCATGGGGACTTTCCATTCCTTAATGGCTTTAATTTTGTTAGGGTCTATTTTAACACCCTCGTGAGATATAATATGACCCGGATATTCCACCTCTTGTACTCCAAAGAAAAAATTTGGATGTTTTTGCATATAATTGTTTCTCCTGCAATAGTTTGAGCACCACTATCAACATGTTCAACATGATCCTTCCAAGACTCGTTGTAGATTAGTATATCATCAAAAAAAATACTAGCACAAATTTTTCTAAGGAAGGGTTTGAAAATGGAATTCATCAACCCTTGAAATGTAGAAGGTGCATTGGTAAGGCCAAAAGCGCATGAACAAAAATTCATAATGACCCTCATGAGTTCGAAATCTTTGTTTTTTGGAATATCTTTAGTCTTCATTCTAATTTGATGATATCATCGAACGAAGATCCAACTTGGTAAAATAAATTTCTCCGTGTAATTCATCCAATAATTCATCGATCACGGGAATGGGAAATTTATCTTTAATGGTGAGGTTATTGAGCTCCCTATAATCAGGACACATTCACCATGATCCATCATTATTGTGAACCAATACTACGGGAGCGAGAGAAAGAACTTTGACTAGGTTGAATTATACCCGCCTCTAACATTTACGCAATCATACGTTCAATTTCGCTCTTTTGGAAGTAAGGATATCTATAGGGCACGGTGCTTGGAGGAACACTTCCTGGAATCAAATGAATAGCATGATCATGATCACGAATCGGTGGGAGTCCTTTGGGAGTTTCAAACACCTTGGAATGATTGTCCAAGACTTGTTGGAGATGCTCGAGAAATAGATGATTTTGATGTCGGAACTTCTAGTGAGCATAATTGTGCAATTACACCTCGTTGTTATTTCTTTAGAAGCTTTGTCATGACATTAGAGCTTATTATCCTTCCCGACTTCCCTTCAATACCCAGTCATTCGACTTCCTTTCCTTGGAAAAAAATTTCAAGAAAAGTTCTTGAAAATTAAAAGCTACCATCCCCAAAGATTGTAACCATTGTACTCCTAGTACAACATCGGCCACCTCCCATAGGAATGGAAAGCATTGGACTAGTCAAATACATATTCCCCCATGGTTAGCTTGATATTATGGCATTTTCGCGAGCAATTTATAGTTCCTCCATTTGCAACCATCACTTGACATTACAGTGCGGGTATAGGAAACAATTTAATTCCTTGGCTACCTTACAATGAATAAAATTATGAGGTGCTACTGAATCAATCAACACTATTACCTTTTTCTCCTTGATTTGTCACTGCTATCTTGAGAGTTTGAGGAGCGGTAATTCTCCCGCTGAGTGCATTACACGATATGGTCGGATTCATTACTTCCTCTTCTAGAGTACAGTTCTCTGGTGTATATCCTTTTCTTGTTCATTTTCTTCTTCCTCTTCACAATCTATGTAAAATAATTTCTTCTCAGCACACTTATGACCTTTAGTGTATTTGCTATCACAAGCGTAGCAAAGCCCTTTTTGCTCTTTTTTTCTTCCAATTGTTGTGGTGTCAACCTTGTAGGTTGTGGAAATCTAGATGTAGCAACACTTCCTTCTTTATAGAATTGAGTGGTAGGCTTCCTTGTCGCCATAACTTTACATTCAACTTTTCTTGCCAACTTTGAATGCCTTCTCCAATGAATCGGGTTCCCGAACGCAAACTTCATGTTGGATGTTATCCTTTAAAGTGGCTATGAAGAGATCAATCCGTGTTCCTACTGGAATATCGGTTACCCTTATATTCAATTTTTGGAAGTCCTCAACGTCTTTGCCCTCACTAAACCCTTTTGTTTGAGATTTATCAATTGGCTAAAGAAGGTGTTGCTCTTTGTATCCTCATAATGTGCTATCATTTCCTCACGTAAAAATTGACCAAGTGACAATTTTTTTACGGGAGCAAAGCCATCGATACCATACAAATGTATTTTGTTCTAAATGTAAAGTTGCAATTCGTACCTTTTGTGTGTTTGCACATTATGGAGATCAAAAATATTGCTCCATCTTTGTAGTATCCATGTTACAGGATCCTTTCCATCAAACTTCCTTATATCCATTTTTGGAATATGGTGGTTCTTCCCACCAACATTAGAGTTTATGAAATCACAATTAACATTTATTTTGTTCTCATCATGAGGTTCTTCTACTATATTTTTACCATTAGGAATCATTTCTGGTTTTAAACTTGTCATCAAGCCTTCCATGTATGTTTTTAGATCATTCTTCATGTTTTCCATGTTGCCTTTCATGTCATCCATCTTAGCTTCCATGCCCACTTCCATTCCCTCCATCTTAGCTTCCAAACCATTCATCTTAGCTTCCACGCTTTCTTCAAACCATCCATCTTAGTTTCCATGCCTTTCTTCAAAACTTCCATTTCATTTTTTGTTGTTCTTTGCGAGAAGCGAAATTTGCTCTTGTAATTTTCATATGTCATGTTGCCATTCTTCATCTTCATGAGTCATAGTAGAGCCTTCTAAAGGCTTAATGGGTGTTGAATTATTTTTAGGGGCCATTTTAGAATCCAATACTGATTTCTATTCTACAATATGCCCTTGGGATCAATTTAACTTGATTATTCAAACAAGACTTATGCAATTTGGAAAAAAAATACACACCCTTTTTCTTGCTTTTGAGGAGCTCTATATTGAAATTGGATTATTTATGTGATTGTAGCACTTCAATATATAAATTTTGGTACCAACGTAGCCCTATGAATCATCTTTCGAATGCCATAGGTACGACTTTGATTTGGATTCTCCAAGACAAAGTTGTGTCCAATCTCCCACAATGACCTAATTATGGATTGGTTCGATAGTGCAAACTTGTACGACTTTCCACGTGTCATCTGTTTCATCCTTTGTCTCTGAAATTGATAGCCAAGAAACTACGGTACGTGTACTTGCAACCACTTTTTTACGGCACTCCAATCCGATGGCCCAGAGAGAGAGTTATTGAACTTTTCCCACGATCACCTCTTTGAGATGAAATTCAAGAGCCTGAAAAAGCACTACCTTCCACAGATCATATCTCCAAAAATATTGCGAACCAAGCTCTGAAATTTTTTGATGAATTTCCTTAGTATTTCATTTTCACACCATATGAATTTCAGACTCTGAACTTTCGTAAAAAAATATTTATAGCGCAAATGCCACGATGACCTGTTTAGGAGCCTGAAAAAATACCTAACTTCCACAGATGATATCTCCTCAAATATTGTGAACCAAGATCTGAAATTTTTAGACAAGCTTCCTCAAAATTTCAGCTTCGCACCCTAAAAATTTCAGCTTCTGAAACTTCGTAGAAAAACAGTTATAGCGAAAATTCCACGATGACCTGTTTGGAAGCGAGCGAAACCCTAGAATCCAAAGCTCTGATACCAAATGTTGTGTAACTGGCTCCAAAAAATAGAAGAAAAGAGATATGAACGCCTTAGAAATAAGCCACTTCGAGGGGGAAACCTCCAATACATTACATAAATAGAAAAATTCTTTGGATGATACGATTTACAAAACCTCCTTTCTATATATAGGAGTCCATGGGGCCATAATGTAATCCTAGTGGGGCCACAATGTAATCCTAGCCGACCTAACAATAATAAATTTAAGGGAAAAATAATAACAATATGGGGGTTACAAGGGTACAATAATAAAAATAATGGGGTTACACTAACAACAATAAGGGACTATACTAGTAATATAGGGACCTAACATTTTAAGCGACAGAGATCCCATTTTTTCCGGAAATTTTTGTACGGAGTTATTTTCTTGTTTGGGTACTCAACTAGCTCATAGCTCATCTTATCATCCTCAATCTGATGGTCAAAATGAGATAGTGAATAAATGTTTGGAAGGATATCTTCGTTGTTTTGTATCTGATAAAAAAACAAAATGGGTCAAATGGTTACCTCTCGCTGAATGGTGGTATAACACTTCCTTCCATATTGTAGCAAAAATGACCCCATTAATGGCACTTTATAGATATCATCCACTGTCCATCACATCATCTTTAAGAGAAAATTCTAAGGTTCAAGAAGTGGAAGATCACATCGAGCATCAACAAGAATTTCTCCAACTCTTAAAGGATAACCTAAATTTGGCACAAAATCGAATGAAACTGTAGGCAGATCAACATTACAACGAGAGAAGTTTTGATGTAGGAGACTGGGTATTTTTACGGCTACAACCATACAAACAAATGTCCCTCAAGCAAGCCAAGAAGGATAATAAATTATCGCCAAAGTACTATGGTCCTTATAAGGTGTTGCAAAAGATTGGTACTATGGCATACAAATTGGAGCTTCCTGCTTCTTCGCGAGTGCATCCAGTTTTCCATGTTTCATGCTTAAAGAAGGTTATAGGTGACAATCTTCCAGTTCAAACAATATTGAGAGAACTTGATGAGGAAGGAAAAATCATATTGTAACCTGAAGCGGTCATGGAAACAAGAACTCGATAACTACGGAATTGATCAATTTTAGAGTATCTCATCAAGTGGAAGAACTTAGCCATTGAAGATTCCACATGGGAAGATGATAATTTTATATAGAAGCACCCAGAGATACTCAAGCATTGAGGACAAAATTTTTTTGAAGGAGAGGGGCATGTTAGGTCTCCATATTACTATTTTAGTTCCTTATTGTTATTAGTGTAGCCCCCTTATTGTTACTATTGTACCCCTGTAACCCCAATATTGTTATTATTGTGCCCTTACATTATTATTGTTAGGTCGACTAGGATTATATTATGGCCCCATGGACTCCTATATATAGAAGGAGGTTTTGGTCATTTGTATTATCCAATAATTTTTCATTTATGTAATATATTGGAGGTTTCCCCCTCGAAGTGGCCATTTCTAAGGCGTTGATCTCTCTCTTCTTCTATTTTTGGAGCTGGTTTCATAATAGTTTGAAAACTAGTTTTAACGATGTAATTCACATTATATGGGGAGGATTGATTCTAGACCATAGACCAACTAAAAGGGTGTGAATCTGGTAGCAGTCCTAACTAGGGTTCAGTATGCCCAAAAGGCAGCATAAAGAAGCAAGTGCCAGTCCGATTTGTGGACCCCTTCCATACATTGAAGCATAATCATAAGAAATTTTTTAACAAACTCAACGCGTCCATTAGCCCGAGGATAATAGGGAGTGGAATTTTCATGTGAAAGTCCCAACTTAGAAACTAGTTCGGTCATCATATGACTCTAGAAATTATTTCTATGATCCGTAACTATTGCTTCTAGAACACCACACTACTACATTTGGCGGAAATTCCGACACTTGGTTCCGACGCTTTTGACCAAATGTCGGAAATTTCCCCAAATTTTTTCCATCTCACTCGAACTTGTCGCTATACCGACGTTTATAGAAAAGTGTCGCAATACCGACACTTAGAAAAGTGTCACAATTGCGACGTTTGGAGGAAGACGTCGCAATTGCGACACTATGGCCCAAAGCGTCGCTATTGAGACGACTCCAATCATCGCAAGTGCGACACAATGTCTAGGTGTCGCCATTGCAACATTTAGGTACCCGTCGCAATAACGACCCCTTTTCCGCCGTCGGTATAACGACACTTATATGCGCGCCACATAAAAATACGAAACTTATATGTGCGCTACATAAAAATTCGAAACTTATATGTGCGCTACATAAAAATAATTTTATTGTTTTGTATGCGTCGCAATAGCTACATTAACGTCTGATATGATGTGCGTATTCGCCCTCCACTCTTGCAGAACAGCATTCGCCCTCAGCTCTTGCAGAATAGCATTTTCCCTCAGCATTCACGCTCAGCTCTTGCAGAACAGCATTTGCCCTCAGGATTCGCCCTCAGCTCTTGCAGAACATCATTCGCCCTCAACTCTTGCAAAATGGTAAGTTCTTACTGCAGGCCCTTCCTCCTATAGTAGGGTTGACTCTATTTGGGTTTTTTTTGTCAATTCCATTGGATTGTGTTAGGCTGTATGGTTCTCTCTAGATGTAAAGAATCAAGATTCAATACCCTCTATTATCTTCATCACCCAATACAAGATTTAAATTTTTCCTGTTGGAAATATGATGTAGGATGTTGTCCTTGATGGCAATCCACCTGATGAAGTTATGCTTGACTTGATGGACTTGGTAAATGATGTAAATCTGATGTGATATGATGTTTTTTGACAATATGATGATGAGTGTTGTCCTTGAAAGGCAACCCACTTGATGAAGATGATGACAACTTACTTGATGAAGTTGTGCTTGAGAATTTGTTCCCGATGAAGAAAATATGATGTATCTACAGTGTGTACAAAAGGCAATGAAGAAAGGAATTCAGAATGTGCTCAAAATATGATGAAAAGAGTATGTCTCTTTGTATACGCGAATTTTCCTAGGGGAAGTCGCGTATGCACGCGGAAAGGAACGTTCCAAGTCGCGTATGGGCAAAAGCGCTCAAAAAGTGCAAAACCAAGGGTAACCACCATGGTATTGACCCATTGTATTGGGTAATGATCCGCCTAATTGACCCCGTCCAGGTTTTTTTGGGCTCATGGTATTGTTTTGGCCCATGGTATTGAAAAAGGGGCTCATGGTATTGAAAAAGGAAAACCTATATAAGGAGAAGAAATTCATTGTGCAAATCATGAGTGTGAGAGCAAGATGTCTGAGCTTGAATGAATACTTCTCTATGAAGTATATCTGTATGGAAAGGGTAAAGGTTTGATGATAGATCTGAATCTATGATGCACCTATGAAGAAATGATGAAGCGGGATGTCTAGATCTGAAATGTATTTGTATCTGCTAGATCTGTTTATGGAGTGATTAGATCTGTGATGAGACGAACATCTGTCTGAAGTAAAGAGTTGAATCTGAACTGAATATCTGATCTGATGAAGTATGCTGCTCTGTAATGATTGAAGATCTATACGCTACTTCGCCGCGGAGGAAGCGCGTATATACGCGGCTTCAGCGAAGAGAAAGCGCGTATGTGCAATAAAATATACACTGAGGTATACGCTGGTTTGTGTGGACGGAAGCGCGTATATACGCAACATCAGTAAAGGGAAAGCGCGTATGCAAACTAGGGTTTGCTGAAGCAAGGGGTATGAAATATCTGATCTGTTCTGCTGTGTTTCTGCTATCTGATCTGTGTTGATATGTATCTGTTGGTGATGTATGTTTGGGCTTAAAAGTGTGGAAAGGGTCTAGTCTGGAAATATGATGAAATGTGGCCTGTAAGTGGTGTTCTATTGAAGTTGTTGGATCCAGTGTGAAAATTGATGAAACGTGGTCCAAGGTGGTGCTGAAGGTTGTAGCCTTCAGTCAGGGGGTTGTAGCTCCCTTCCAGGTGAGGCTGGTAAACGAGATCGGGGGGTCGTAGCTCCCTTCCAGGAGAGGCTGGTAAACGAGTCGGGGGGTCGTAGCTCCCTTCCAGGAGAGGCTGGTAAACGAGCGCAGGTGGGTGCCTGCGTGCTGGTCAAGTCTGCGCCAGCACATATGTTGTAAGATGTCTTCTCTATAATAAAATATTGAAGGCTGAGCAACTGCAGCGGTGGTTTTCTCCCGATTTGGGTTTCCACCTAAAAATCCTGGTGTTCATGTGTGATGCTTTGTGTGATGACTTATTATGTTCTTACTGCACCTGTTTACTGTTTATTGAACATCTGATGAATGAATGATGGAATAATATAAGTAAAGATTTAATGACAGATCTAGATCTCTGTGTATACGCTAGTTTTACAAAGGGGATCCGCGTATATACGCTAGTTTACTGAAGGAAAGTAGCGTATGGGTTTTAAGGAATGAAAAAGTAAAAAGTTTTGATTATGCAGTAAATACTGATTCACCCCCCCCTCTCAGTATTTTTCCCAACATTTCCCAAAGAAACGATTATTAATTTGGCAGCCATTATTTCTCCCTGCTTTAAAAACCCTACATTTAAATGAAAACAAGCATTGCATTTCAACTACAAAAATCTATTAGTGTTCAAATGTACATGTGTGCATCACTTGTGTAGGGTATTCCTTTTCCACTTTCACATTATCCAAGAATGTGTGCAGTATAGTTCATATTTTTTGTGATTTAGAGTGTCTTGAAAAAGGAAAGGTAAATTATTTCCCATGGAAAAAGAAGGTTTTCCCTTTTTATAGGTTGTTTGGACTTACGTGGAAAAATTTATGGTATGCCTTTCATATTATGTAGTTTAAATTTGAATTAACAGATTATTCTACATGAAAATATACTTACCTATGTGATGTCCTTCATCACTAATTAAAATTATAGGGTTTCAATTTCCTAGACTCTAACTCATCTGATGCTAAATTCTAGGTTCTCATTGGTGGATCACTCTTCCATTGATTTCCTTTCCCTCTAGATCTTGTCATACTTTAAAATTCATCAATGATACATATATTATTTCAGGTATCCCAAAAGGCTTTATAGTAGAACATATTGTGAAGTTTTTTGACACTTGAGGATTCTTTTTAGAACTGCAACGTGGTCTATGCTATCGAGTTATATATCAAGCAACTTGTCCTTAATAACCACACTATGAGGTAGGTTCAACCAGCTTGAACTTGTTGGGACATAGCATATGAAGTTGTGTGATGAGTCCATATCACAGGTCTATTATGGTGAAAAAAGTGAAGACATGTAATGATAGTTATTATGTTAACATTACTAGAAACATTTTCGAAATGATCCATGCTATCAAGATGTCAAAATTCCAGGCATTAGGTGTCAATACTCGTAGCTAATAGATAATAATAATAATATAAAAAAAATCACATCTTTATTCTTGAAATATGATTGTTACACATTGGTAACCTAGTTCATGAGTTACTATCACCCAAATATTTCAAAACAAACTTAAAATATAAATTAAACCAACATGAGAATCCAACTAAGGGTTTCTCGACAAAATCATGCCATAACCTGGCATTTTGAAACCCAAATTTGAATCCATCATTAGTAATACAATGCAAACTCAGATGGATTTTCAATGCATGTTTGCATGCTACACTTATTCTCTGTCTAGATATCATTTTTTAAATGGAACCATTAGTCAAGCCCACAGTCCTTTTTATGTGAAAAATTTCACCTCTATTTGAGCTCTTTTTTGCTCCACCACCTCCATAAACCAGTGTTACACGGGGTCTCGCCCCCCCACCTAGGGGTCTAGATTCCTCGTCCCCTCGCGCTCCGGGGTCTTGGGGACTTCTAGGGGATGTTTCCCTCATGCCCCCTCACGCCCCCGCACACCCCCTTTCACGCCCCCTCACGCCCCCTCACACCCCCCTTCACGCCCCCTCACGTCCCCTCACCGCCCCTTTTAGTTTATGGTTTCGTGTTAAAAGTTGATGTGCCACTTAACATATTTGAGAATCCAAGTGATTCTGATTCAGATGGTGACATGGTTGATCTTGATATATTCGTGCAGAAGTTGGATGCAGAGACTAGTGGGGCATTAACTTGAGCATTTATGCTCATTTATCATTATGATGATATCATTTGATATTCATATGTTATGCTTTATGTTTTATGTTTCAGACATAACTTATTTGCGTTTAAGTTTTATGTTTCAGACTTGAGTTGTAAACTTCAGTTTAAACTCTATTTTGAATCTTGATATAATATGTCATATGATATCTTAAACTTTATTTTCATTGTACATTGCTAGTAGTTACATTAATGATTATATAGTTACAAACTTACAAACTTACATGCATGATTGTATGATGTATGTTTTAACTTTTAACTTTTAAATTTGTTTCAATTATATGATTCATCATTCATCGATTTGTAATTTTATCATTTATGATTTATCTTTCATGATGCAAGTGTATGATGACCGTATATACATTCCTTGCAAAAATATAGTTACATTTTAAATATTAAATTTTATAATTTTTATGACCCCGACGTCCCCCCACGTTTCCTGAAAATTGGTAGGGAGCTTTTGCATAGGCCGCTCCCGCGCTCCCTCGCCCCCTCGCTCCCACCTCCAAGGGACTTGGTGGAACATTGCCATAAACATATCCAAACATATATCATGATCTTGGAATTCCATTACATATGTATGTGCCAATGTTCCATAATCATGCCCCATCTTCAATTTAAGAAATTTCCATTGAATATCAAATTATGGAGGGGGGGAACTTTTTGCTACAACATTTGGCTCAAAATCAGGGACCATCTCCGTATGAGGTGAATGAGAAATATAGATATTTGAAGAATTAGATTAGTGCCTTTTCCTCTGGCCATGGAATCGTATACAGTCATCCATCACAAAATTTTTTCTTTGTTCATTCTCACCTTGAAAGTTGCAAAAATTCATGCCCTAATTGAAACGACACTAAATTTGAAAGATATAATAAAAATGCAAGCTAGAAGTGCCCTATTAATACAAAGGGAAAACCTTCCTACCTACCCTAACTGAGATAAATTTTGATTGAATAGGAAACATGATATTTCCAATGGAGTCGATCCAACAACTTGTTAAATGTATGGGACTAAATCATGCATTTGATTTCCAGGGAAACATGCGCATGAAGAGAAAAAGTGCAGAATTAATGGAAAATCCATACATGCCACTTATAAAAACTACACCGAAAGGTCAAAAAATACTTAAGGCCTTAACTTAATTTGAATCCAAAAATGACAAAACAGATTAGTGAAAACACGAGAGTGGTGTGGGTGAACAACATAAATAAAAAGTGAAGATACCTTTCCCCAAGATGCCTTTGTCACCATTGTATGAAAACATGTTTTCCTTTCCCTTTATACATGCAAGTGAATGCATTATAGGTATGGTGTTTTCCTAGAATAGGAGAAGCCTACTTAAATATATCATTCGTGGATTGAATGTTTGGGTGCCTTAATGTGCAATGACATGTTTCCAGGACTGAATTCAATGCAAGGCATATTTGAAACTCTAACTTTGTCTTCCGGTGTCTTATTATAAATTATTTCAGTTTTCATTTTGTGTTTTCAAGTTAGATATTGTTTTCAAGTTTTTACATTTATAATTTTACTGCAATGTGGCAGACTGATCAGAGCAGTGCAGGAACAACCCCGAGACAGGATGATCGCGGAAAGAGGCCAGCGGAAGAACATGTAAAGTGCCAGCATTGCTCTATCTTTAGGTATTTTAGTTATTTACATAATTGAAATAATATTAATTTTGTTCAAATATGCAGACACCTAGCCATGGTACGCCTGATGATTCCATCTTTGAGGAAGAGCTTTCTTCATCCCTATCTCCAGTGTTCTTGTTGCAAAAAAAGGCACGAGATGCAAGGTCGGAATTTAATACTTTGATAGACGCGCCTCAAACACCTGAAACAGAAGAGAGGATACAATATCTTATGAGGCAGCTAGAAAGATATCAGGTAATAATAAAAAGTCAAAAGGATATTTTTTTTGTTCTGCATGAGATGAATTGTGATAGTTTGATTTTTAATTTTTACATTGACTAAACTAACAAAAATTTCTTTTGTATGTAGCGTTTTCTGGAATTTGCTGAATCCGGTGTTGGTGGTAGTGGGACACAAGGGAAAGAGATTGCCCAACAACCCTCTCGTACACCTTCTACTCCTTTAGGTGCTAGCCAAGAAACACACCCTGCCCAAGCAGACACCTAGCCAACCGTTGAACGTGTTGGCAATGATGAGGATGATATGGCCAACTACATTATTGCGTTTCCTGGAGCTACACGTGTAAGCTCCACAGGGACCATTAATGGCACGTTGTTGGTGAACGATGAGGGTGTCCCTATAAAGCATGTACAACTCCCAGGTAAATTTTAATATTTTAACTATTTCATGTACTTTATGTAAAACATATTTATCATGATTTTTATTTTTAAATTAATGATAATATCTTTTTTTTTTTTGGTTTTATTCTGTGTAGGAAACAATGAGTTCTACAAGATTCTGGAGAGCCATGCGTTGGTAATTTTTGGCCCAAACATACGTACAGGGTGGAATTCCCAGAATTCCAACCTGAAAAAAGAACTTCTAGATTATCTAGAAGCCCTTTTTGGGGTCGGCACACTTGACAGAATAGCGGTGGCTCAGGTAGCCGGAAAATATTTGAAATATACCAGGGACACCTATAGGACGCAATTAAAATTTAACCCTAGATATGAGAATCCTCTCGCAGTTTCAGAGAGTGAGTGGAGAGCACTCATCCATGACGGAAAAGAGAAAAGGGCAAAGAAAGAAGGAAAAATGCCAACTGGACTCGCAAGGTAAATTAAAACTTTAATTCAATAGCTTTAATTTTCTTTATGTCTAAAATAAAAGTGTGCTACGTCATATCTAACTTCAATATTTTGATGCTAGGTTTCCTGACACCTCAAAGGCAACCAAAGCTAGGATTGAGAAAAAGGGCCATCACAAGCTCGGCCAGGGTGGCTACTTGAAATTAGCTGCAAGAATTGTAATTAAGTAGCTAAATGTCTTATAATTAATTGTATCGCCTTCCAACGTTTTTGTAATCCTATAAGATATGATTAAAAATACACAATCATATGTAATGTAGGGTGATGACTTCGGAACAGAAACTACAGAGGAAGATAAAAATATCGCTTTCCGTTTTGGCTATCAAGCTGTAGTTGAACGTCGCAAAATCTTGGGGCAGGTCCCAAGATCTAGAATGCCTGATAAGGTAAAACATTAACCTTTCAATAATTTTGTTTTCATCCATAAATTTAATGTCTAACAACTTTGTTTAAATCAGGGGAGTAGCACTACCGACGAGGAAAATAACCCAGTTTTAGAGCCAGATGTAGATGATCCTCTCGTGCAACCTGATCATTGTAGTGGGGACCAGGCCGACAATGCTGCTATCAGTGAGGGCCGTGACGGTAATTGATTTCCACTTATAATTTTTTCTAATTATACCTTGATGGTTGTCCTTATAATGTTTTTTGTTTAAATGACAGAGAATGTTTCCCTTGAGGATCTTACCACCAGAGAGGAAGACAGGGCAACAGTCCCAACGGCGACAACTGGTGCACCAGGTAAATAATCTCATTGTAATTTTTTTTATTAATATTACCGAACTAGTTCAATGATATTTAAAAACTGACAATTAAAATTTAATATTATCTGTTTTTGTAGGCGATGTCTCGTCACTGGATGAGACCAGACATCGTGACTACGCAACTAGGTCAGCGGCGACAACTGGTGCACCAGGTAAATAATCTCATTGCAATTTTTTTTTATTAATATTACCGAACTAGTTCAATGATATTTAAAAACCGACAATTAAAATTTAATATTATCTGTTTTTGTAGGCGATGCCCCGTCACTGGATGAGACCAGACATCGTGACTACGCAACTAGGTTAGCAGTGCGGGTCGAAAGGCATGAAACAGGAGCAGAGCATGATGATATTGATGATGTAATTAGGAGCTTTAAAAATAGGAAGAAGAAAAAGAAAATTCGATAATGTAAAATATTGTATTATTATAAGACAAACTTTACCATACTTGGAACGTTTTTTGCGTTATATAAAAAACTCATTTATCATACTATTTTTATGTCAAGCATTAATTGCAATGTTTCCTTGCGTACTTTTGTTGAATTGTTTTTTTATTAGTTATTGAATATTTTTTTTTATGCTCATGAAAGTAAAAAATGAAATATAGATTGGGTATTGGGGAATTGAGAGTGATGTGAGGGGGGTGGAGGGGCCATAAGAGCTTCCACCTTCACGTGGTTGGCCCTGTTTAGTAGAGAATAATTTATTGGAGCGATTTAATCTTGGAGCAAACCTCCCTTGATCCAGCGTAGCAACAAAAAAGTCACTGTTGACTTAGTTGCTACTCTTTCAGATCGTGGGAGGCTTGTTCCAAGTTCATGCAACTCCAATAAATTGTTCTTGAAACGAAGAGGAGCTTATTTAGGTATGTTTTGACATTTTCAACATATGTTCTAACATTATCATAAGAATGCATCTTAGAGTAAAAATTACTACATCAATTACTTGTATTTATTGTATAGATAATGATGGATTTTGATTGACTTGGCAGTGCAGGTACAAATCCTCTTGCATCATGAGCAATACAACTTGTCAACCAGGGTCATGTCCAAGATATTTTTGCTTGTGCGCTTGACTAGGTTCGTAATGTCACATTTTGTAAGTTCCTTTACAGTTCATAATTCAATATTAAGCTTGTTCATGATTATTATCTAGGTTTTTTGTATGTGTTTTTTCATCTAATTGATTGTAAGCAACTATGCATGTTTCCTGTTGTTCACTATGATTTCTCCCATTACCACTCCCAGGATGAATCCGACTTTATTGTTACATAGGTTACTTTATCGTTACTATGATTTCTCCATTTACGATTTCATAGGTTACATCATGTAAAGTTGTCAATCTCAGGTTGGTGATGAGCTTTAGTTCTCCAGATTTGGGGCTTTTCTGATATTTTCTCCCTCATGTCATTCATGCATCACCTCATTGTTTGAGCATTCCTATTGTCTACCACTTGTACCAATTAGCACATGTCAATCTCTGAGTGGTGCCACATTTCACCTATTTTCAGTGAGAGTTTAGGGTTTCTCTAACATAGCTTCAGAAATCTGATTCAGTGCCTGCTTGAATATTGTCACATAATACTTATGGTTTGGATTGATGAGCATGTTCTGAATGGTTGGTTGATTTATAAGAACCACCCATATAGTCATCTTGAGATATTTCAGAAGATTTCTCGGGTTTCCTTTTTCACCGTTTCTAGTGGGTGGGATGGTGTGGGGTGATCCATCAATATTGGTGCTCTTGTAGTAGGGAATTTGTTTTTGGGGATATAAAGGAGCATTTGATGTAGATATCCCATTGGATGCATTCATAGATTGGCACGAGAGGTCAAGAATTTAAATTAAAAATATGCAACCTCTAGCATGGCAACCTGAAGGCCGCGAGAGACACTGGTTAAAGATTGTTTTGTGCTGGCCTTAATATAGTCGTGATTTCTTTCTATTATCTTAATGAAAATATATAGTCCGGTCTCATTAAAGTGAGGATTGTGGTTGTATTTCTCTTTGGTTGTTTCTCTCTTAATGCTCGAGAAGTTTCCAAAAGTTGCGATAGTTGTTTAGTTTTCCTGTTACAACTTAAAAGTGGTTTTTAGCAATGGGAGTCATGTTTTTTAAGGTTCATAATAATATGAAGATCTTGTAATTCTATATTCAGGATAAGAGAAGATGGCCTCTGCTTTGGGCAGTATGACAACAATTGCCACATCTACCTCATTGGGTAACAATAGAAAGGGGAAGAAGTTGGGTGCAATGTTTGATAATTATGGCAGACAATTGTCTTCTCTTTCAGTTTTTTCACCCATTTCCTTTAATCGCTCAAGCAGAAGAGGGACTCTGAGATTACGCGACAGAGAGAAGGTAGTTAATACAATAGCTATGGAAAAGGAGTTGTACTTCAACAAGGATGGCTCAGTGACAAAAAAATTGTAGGTCAGAGAAAAAATTATGTTTAAAGGAAGGTCACCTGCACGTGAAACTTCACTGCTGTGGATCTTTCCTTGTCCACTTATATTCGATTTTAATGTGTTATTTTAATTTTTCATGGAGGGTTGTTTTGGCATATGGTCTGGCATTCAATTTCACACTTACTAAAAGCATTGTCAATTTGTCTTGCAGGCGGTGTGAACAAACTTGCTGATCTTGTTGGAGTCACCCTTGGCGCGAAGGGAAAAATGTTGTCTTGTAGAGCAAGCATGGTTCTCCGAAAATAGTTAATGATGGTGTGACAGTAGCTAAGGAGGTAATTTGTAGATGTGTGCTCTGGTTTTCTTTTTAACGTTGTATTAGTTCCCCCTCTTAAATGTCTTAGATTTGGTAGGCATAATTTGAAAACTCATAGGTGAAAGGAAACATATTTGTTACCCAGTGGTCTACTTGGCCTATGGACTAGCCACATTAGAGTAATGCATACAGATTTTCACAACAATAAAAGGAAAGGGTTATGGCTGAGTCAAATTTTATTGTTATTGACAGTGTAATGAAATGTATCTCAATGCTATGGTTTTGGCCTTTTTATTGGTTGAATTAGAGGACCCAGTTGAAAATATTGGGGCCAAGTTGGTAAGGCAAGTTGCGGCAAAGACAAATGATTTAGCTGGGGATGGAACCACAACATATGTTGTTCTTGCACATGTTGGAATATTGAAAAATTCCATAACAATGAATGGAGAATAAATCTCCCTTCCTCTAACACAGAGAAAATAAAAATTTCTTTGACAGGAGACAGAGTTTCAATACTTTGAAAACAAACTTCTATTCCCTTCAATAAATCAAAAAAAAACTATTACACTTCTTCCTCACTGAGAGGGATTACAAAATTATGACTGCTACAAAACGCAGTGCATAAAACCAACTCAATGTCTGTTCAAAACAAACATACTCTGTCTCTAAAACACTCTGCTGTGTTTTTCCCTTTCGCACTGCTGTGCATACACACTTAAAAAGTTACACTCAGTCTTTCACTTTTTACACATTGCTGTGTAATAAAAAATTTACGTATTGTCTATAAAAAAAACTACCAAGATTTTTCGTCCTTTTTATTTTTATATGCCGTAACATATAAAACATCTTATAATAAACCCTCTTTTTAAAAAAATAAAATTAAAACTAAATTCTATGGCCCACCTTTAATTTCGCATATGATATATATATAACATATGTTTAAAACATATGTATATATTAAACTATCAAAACATTAAAGAACCCTTTCCGTCAGACTTCAAAAGTCTGAATAGATTGAATTTTAAACCAAATTCGCGTTCCAAAATGGGATGCTGACGTCTGCCTAATTTTAACTCGAATTCTCAATCCAATGTGCCCTATAAAAAATTCGGGTCCGGTTTTCAGGTTTTCAGATTCCCTTCAATTTCATGCAATCCAATATTAATGCTCCACGTGTCCTCCTTTTGAATTTACAAAACTGTCGGGTAAATTTATGTTTGTTTAATTTTTGGTTGGTGAATTGTGTTAATGCTGGTTGTTGTGTTTAAATACAATCCTGTACAGAAATATGGCTGTGGCCGTCTACAAAAAAAACTTGCAGGAATTTTAAATGCTGAATTAAATTTCTGGATGGCATGCAAGCAACCTCCAAAAAAAAAATGTTGCTGCTGCATCCGTCCTTCTGCTGCAGCAGTTGAAGTTAAAATTCAACAGCACAGGGTTTAATAAGTGAGGGTGTAAAGGTAACTTTTTGTCGATAGTACTGGATTAAGATCATCTATTTATTTTTGTAGGGTCTTATGGTGTTTGTTTTTTTAGTTTTGGGTTGGGATTATTGAGTCTAAGATAGTTTTTGAGTGAAAAAATTGCTATCAGTATTAAAAAATTTTGGTTCTTTTGTCAAAATTTATGAGCTTGTTAGGAAATACAAAACTGACAATGGTTGTATCTTAAATTTGTGGAAAATAATTTGAAATGAAACCTTTTTGTTTAGGTTGTTGCAGCAGGTGCAAACCCCATTCAAATTACTAGGGCATTGACAAGACAATAAAGGCCCTTGTTTCGGAACTCAAAATTTTGTCAAAGGAGGTAAACGCTTGCCTTTTGAGTAGGCTGGTTTTCCTTTTTGCTGATGGTTTGGTGTATCTAATTGAATTAGTTGCCTAAGGTATTTTTGGTTGCAAACTCTTTTCATTTTTCATACAGTATTGGCCTTGTGGAATACATTTGATTGTGTGGTCTTGTTAGATCTACAACATTTGTAGTTGTTTAGTCTTATGGCCGAGGTGCACTTTTATTATGGAAATAGTCGATGCAATATTGTCATTTAATCCTTACTGTAGGGTAGCATGTTGAGAAGTTTCTTGTGAAACATTTGGTATTCAAAATGACACTTGATCCTATACAACATCATGCACTTGACTTCAAAATTCATATTCAAAGTGTGCCAGACAATTCTTGAAAAATTTCAAATATTTATGTTGTTTTAAACCATTATCTTTTTCATGTATTGGATGCTGAAAATGTGAAAAAGACTTTGGTATGAAACCAACTGGTGAATAATTTCTAGCACAACAACCACTTCCAAGACATGATTTATAAGTAGAAAAAATGTGCTTATGAAGCATAGAAAGATATCCTTGATGCATTGTCAATGTTTGGCTAGGGTTATTTTTGGAGAAAATAACTCCTTATTCCTAGAATAGTGATCTTCAATACAAGTAAATGCCAAAGAAGAGAGATCATCGTGTGACGCAACAAAACTGAAATTGGACCTCCAAGGAGAGCTAGTGTGTCTACAATCGCTCTGTCAGCATTTTCCCTTGGTTTACCCCGCTCTTTTCCTCCAGCCTGAGTCTTAATTGACTTCTTCTTTCTTCGGGTTTATTTATCAAATTCGTAGAATTTGATAAATAAATACTATCCACAATGGTTGGACTTTAATTTATATTCTCGACTTTATATTATCTCCAATCCTTATAACCAATTTTTAACTTTCAACACTTTTTATTTATACTCCACGTTTCTTTTTAAATAAATAACTTGTAATGAACTTTCGGCTCTATATTTCACCACCCAGCCTTACAACAATCACGCTCTAGACTTATGCTAATTATCCGCCAATCGTTTAATTAAAAAATTTCATTATACTCCGGCCCCACCTATATATATCAATAACCAATCAAACACTCGCATCGTACCTGGCTATCCTCCGCACACCTTAGTTAACCTCCGGGCAAGTTCAACGTGCGACCACCGTCCGATGGCCCTTCTCCAAATCAATGACTCTTGGCAATTTCGCTCAGCTTCCAACGTCGGGCTTTAACGTGCGATGGCGCGGGTTAAACGGTGGTTTTCCGGGGGTCACTTCGCCACGTGTCGCATTCCCTATGGAATCGCTCGCGAATAGGAAATACCGCCTACTCCGCAAAAGTGGTGCGATATGGGCAACCTGCTTTTGTGATTCCGCTCGTGGTTTTGGTACAGGGCTTGACCACGGGTGCAAGTCTGGTTCCGCTATCCTTTTGTTTGTTAACTCATGTCCAATCCTCGGGTCAAGTTCTGAAAGAACAACAATTTTGTCTCTTTATTAAGCGGGATTTTTATATTTGAACAGTTTTCACGACCCCGGTTCTCTACACAGACCTCGCCTTGGATATTTTTACATAAAAATGATTGTTCTCAATAATTATTTATATAACTTTTCGACATGTTTAGTGTGGTATTCCCATGATTTATTATAAATATGTGTATTATCAAAGAAAACCAACACAAATTTTATAAGATGGGATCAAACAAAATTGTTCTTAAGTCGATCCCGCCAGACTTCAAACGACGATAAACCATAATTCAAACCAAATTCGCGTTCCAAAATAGCCTGCTGACGTCGGCCAATTTTGTGACGCGGAAACCAAATGAATTTCGCCCTAATATTTTTCGGGTCCGAAGTTGGGCTGGCGTACGGGGGGAAGTTGTGACGCAAATTTATTATCAAATTCGCCCTAATATTTTTCGGGTCCGGATTTCCACTGCACGAGCGGCCCAAACAAAGATCCGCTCCAATCAATTTCTGCCACGTGTCCTCAATAAAAACTTGCCCTGCTCCCGGCTGCGGGTGCATTCGATGGCGTTTAAGGCGATGGGACATGGATATGGCGATTTCATATCAATCAAATTAACATTTAATGCTTTTCAATTAAGCTTTCACATCAAATCCGCATTAATTAATTTTTAACACTGTTCAAGATCGCACCTCCACTCCTCTTAGCGATTCCGCACGTTCCAATTTGATCCGACCTTAAGCTCTCGTTATTAATGATCAGAGATTAATTATGACAGGTGTCCTTTGAATGCATTGTAGTCGTGTCGACAAAATGGCGTTTAGCCATGGTTTTTCAGACAAGCCGGTTGCTGGATTACACTGCCTGCTAACTGTGACGATAAGGAGAAGTGGCCAGCTAAACTGCTGCCTAGACCTTGCTGCATATTTTCATTTCTCTCGGTTCTGTCTCTGTCTGTCTTCCTCTGTTAATTGGAATTCTGCTTCTCCATCTCCTCTTGTGCCCATTTCGCCTGAGATTGCACCCATGCCTCGCGTGCATCATAGGATGCGTTGCTGCAGGGGGAGCACTAGAGGTCAACCCCTGCACGCTCCCTCCAGCCCGTCAACAGAGTTGACTTCCGGCCAGTCCAGTGAATATTACGCAGGTCGATATCCAAATACTAGGAGTGGGCGGGGTCGGCTTGTAGGATCTGGCCATCGTATGGATTCCCCTGCTCCTCGCTTCCCCACCGCTAGTTCACCTTCTCCCACGACGCGCACTGCACAATTTTCCTTTAATTGCTCTCTCAACCGCCCGCGAATCACGGCTTTAGTCACTGTGGTCTTCCACGAGGAGGCCCAAACGGAGGAAGAATGCACCCGTCCGGCGGGTCTGAGCTCAGAAAAAGCCGGCCAACATTTGGGCCTTCAGGAGGGGAGCCATGGCATGCATGTGGAGGTAGCACCTAGCGATCCTGGACCTTCCGAAGGATGGTGCCGAATCGTGGAGGAACCACCGGAGGAGTAGTTTGGTTAATTTGTTTTTCTTGCTTAGCAGGCCCACTTAATTGGGCTACTTTTAGATTATTTTACTGTGCTGGACCTTTGTAATATTTTTGAATTCTGTAAATTAAACGTTCAAGACTGGTTTCCTCGTATGAGGGCAGTCTTCTTAATATTTTGATTTTTTGATGACAAATTTTCCATGTGTATGGCCAGGCAATGTTTTTGACTTCGGTGTAATTTTATTCGCAATGTTAATAGATTAACTTTACTTAGAATTCTCACATGATTAGCGTTTTTCTTGATCTGTTCAAGGATTTTGGGTACTTTAATTTGTATTTGGAACGATGGACGTCGGTACTCTATCTGTTGCTTTACTGTTCTACATACTACTATTTCACTTTCTTATAGATGCCTCGGGAATATTTGAATGCTTTCTCAGATTGTCGATAATCTCCATGTGGACCGTTACTGGATTTTATATCATGTCCCTGTATGTGACATGGGGTATTTTTCTATCATTATCTGGGGTGGGACTTCCACTTTTCTGGATGGATATTTGGGTTCCAATCTTCAGATGTGAAAATGTAATGACTTCATGGACTATTTTACTTCATATAATATATTCAAAACAACGTTTTCTCTCTTGTGAAAAAAAAATGATTAATGTTTATCACTCTGCCTTCAAAACTAGCGATGCTGGTCTATGTTGCTGGTTTATTGATATGGTCTGATGGTCTTTTTATATTTTGGACATATCACACTCCTCACATGATTAGCAGTTTTCTCTGTTGCAGGATTTTGGGTACTTTAATTGTATTTGGAACAATGGACGTCGGTACTCTATCTGTTGCTTTACTATTCTACATACTGCTATTTCACTTTCTTATAGATGCCTCGGGCATATTTGGATGCTTTCTCAGATTGTCGATAATCTCCATGTGGACCGTTACTGGGTTTTATATCAAGTTGTTGTATGTGACATGGGGTATTTTTCTATCATTGTCTGGGGTGGGACTTCCACTTTTCTGGATGGATATTTGGGTTCCAATCTTCAGATGTGAAAATGTAATGACTTTATGGACTGTTTTACTTCATATAATATATTCAAAACAACGTTTTTTCTCTTGTGAAAAAAAAAATGATTAATGTTTATCACTCTGCCTTCAAAACTAGCGATGTTGGTTTATTGATATGGTCTGATGGTCTTTTTTATATTTTGGACATATCACACTCCTCACATGATTAGCATTTTTCTCTGTTCAAGGATTTTGGGTACTTTAATTTGTATTTGGAACAATGGACGTCGATACTCTATCTGTTTCTTTACTATTCTACATACTGCTATTTCACTTTCTTATAGATGCCTCGGGCATATTTGGATGCTTTCTCAGATTGTCGATAATCTCCATGTGGACCGTTACTGGGTTTTATATCAAGTCCCTGTATGTGACATTGGGTATTTTTGTATCACTGTCTGGGGTGGGCCTTCCACTTTTCTG